>BSBK01001133.1:1140000-1285000 GCA_027943335.1 Chamaecyparis obtusa
ATATATATATATATATGTATACACACACACACACACACACACACACACACACATATATATATATATATATTGGAAGAAGCCATCACTTTTAATCTTCCATATTGCATGGCGACAAGGAGATAATTGGAATCAAACCCTATTATAGGAAATGCGAATGAAAAGGAATTAAATGACATTTCATTTAGAATTATCGACTAGGTAAAGCTATGAAACAAGTGGATAACCTTGAAAGGGAAACAAGGTTGAAGATATTTTGAAAATGCCATTTCATTTGTGTAGCCATTTTGAAATGCATAAGAAATTAAAAGGAAATGTAAATGCGAGAATTGATAAAAAGAAAAGAATACATTATTATTTCGTAACTGGGAATGAGGGAAAAATAATGAATTGAGAAATACAAGCCACGATGGTGGGAGCTAGAGGAACTACCATCGTAGATGCTTAGACATGAACAACTCTATCCTTTCTACTATTTTATTTTTGTTGGAAATTTTTTATAGGAGCAAGGGATTAAATATTCATAAGCCTTTGGAAGGAATGATTTTCTACTCGATAAAAAGGACTGAATTATTAGTTACCTTTACTATGCAATTGTTCTTGCATAAATAACACCTTAAATGCCACTTTACTTGCAAAGATAGCTTCTTGAGATAATATAATGAAGTCTTAACTTTTGTGAGTAGTTCATAAAATGTTGCCATTGCTCGTTTAGTTGAGCATGTCCCATTGGAGGTCCTTACTTGGAAGCTTAACATATTTTAGCATTCGTGTTGTGTGTGTGTGTGTGTGTTTGTGTATGGGATTTTGCACTATACATACTTATGAAAGTACTTAATTTTCTAATTCCAAATAAATGATATTATTCAATCTAGATACTATAATTAGCTAGGATAAGCCAAACTATATATATATATATATATATATATATATATATATATATATATATATTGGAAGAAGTCTTCACTTGTTTTAATCTTCCATATTGCATGATGGAAATGAGATAATTGGGATTGAACCCTTTTATAGGAAATGAGAATGAAAAATGAATTAACAACATTTCATTTGGAATTATCGTTTTGGTAAAGGTATGAAACACACTAATAATCTTGAAAAGGAAAGATTGAATATATTTTGAAAATGCCATTTCATTTATGTAACCATTTTGAAATGCATGATAAATTAAAAGGAAATTGATATGTAAATGTGAGAATTGATAAAAAGAAAAGAATATATTCTTGTTTCATAATTAGGAACAAGGGATTAACAACAAACTGAGAAAGACAAGCCATGGTTGTGGGAGCTAGAGGAACTACCAGTGTAGATGCTTAGGCATGAACAACTCTATTCTTTCTATAGGAAATTTTTACACGATATAGGGCTCAAAAATTCATGTCTTTGGAAGGAATGACTTTCTACTTGATAGAAAGAACTAAATTATTAGTTTTCTTTACTATGCAGTTGTTCTTGCATAAATAACACCTTAAAATTTTACTTTACTTGCAAAGAAAGCTTCTTGAGACAATATAGCGAAGTATTAACTTTTGAGAATAATCTAAAATGTTTCCATTTTAGGTTTAGTTGAGCATGTCCTCTTGGAGGTCTTTACTTGGAAGCTTAATAGATTTTAGCATTCATGTTGTCAACTAAACCATTTTGAAATGCATAATAAATTAAAAGGAAATTGATATGTAAATGTGAGAATTGATAAAAAGAAAAGAATACATTCTTGTTTCATAATTAGGAACAAGGGATTAACAACAAACTGAGAAAGACAAGCCATGGTTGTGGGAGCTAGAGGAATTGCCGGTGTAGATGCTTAGGCATGAACAACTCTATTCTTTCTATAGGAAATTTTTATACGATATAGGGCTCAAAAATTCATGTCTTTGGAAGGAATGACTTTATACTTGATAGAAAGAACTAAATTATGAGTTTTCTTTACTATGTAGTTGTTCTTGCATAAATAACACCTAAAATTCTACTTTACTTACAAAGAAAGCTTCTTGAGACAATATAGTGAAGTATTAACTTTTGAGAATAATTCTAAAATGTTTCCATTTTAGGTTTAGTTGAGCATGTCCTCTTGGAGGTCTTTACTTGGAAGCTTAATAGATTTTAGCATTCATGTTGTGTAAATATATGTATTGTTGAAGAATATAAAATAAATTACAAAATAAAAGAACACTTTACAACTCAATAACAAAGCTCAATGTTCTGGTTTTTGAATAATTGAAAATAGGTTTTTAAGGGGTCTTGAAACCCTTTACAACATTAAGGAGAAAGATAGATAATCAAAGTATAACAAAGAAGGAACAAGAAACAAGGATAAAACAACTGGAAACCATGAACAAAAGCCAACAAAAGGATTACAACCAAGACAGGGCTAGCAGACATAAACAAAAAAGGACAACATAACCACCAGGTAGAAACAAAGTTAAGTGAAATTGTTTGAAAGCTCTGATGCTTCCCTCTCAAGATGGCTCATGATATCAATATATTTCTTCAAGTCCTCTATATCCTTATTAGCATTCTGCACCATCTTCTTTGTGTTGGCACATGTTCTCTTACCAAGCCCATCAGGAACATCAATGAGGTTGGTATCCTTGTCATCAACAACCTAAACAATGGCCTTCTCCTTGTTGGTGTTCTCCATCTTGGAAATGAGGATTGTAAGGTGTTCTGAAAAAGCCTCGAGGATCTAAAAACTCTGGTCACCGATCTTCTTAAGAGTATCCTCCAAGACAATCACTCTTTTTTCAACAATAGAGAACTTGTCATCCACCTTCTTAAACCTGGAAGTGTAGGCTTTGGTCATGGCTTCAACATCATTAAAAACCTTGGTGAGATCTCTAAGATCTTCAGGGAAGGAGCTATCCTTACCAACACCAATAGCCTCTAGGAAATCAATTTTTCTGGAAAAGGGCTCTATGATTTATCTTTATCTCTTTCAGATCATCGAAAACCCATTTGAAAATCCTATAAAAATTTATCGCCCCTTACTTAGCAGTCTGTAGAACATTTATGTTAGGATCCTTGTTATAATTATCAAATTTAGGAAAGGTATCTCCCTCCCTATGGGTACCCATATCTACCTCAATATTAGCAAGATCATACTTAGGAAGAGAACTACCACCAACCGTATTCTTCAAAAAACTATCCCCAACCACATTATTCTTCCACACAACTCAGGCATAGCGCTGGATGACAAAGGTGGGGATTAGATAATGGCAAGACTTAAATGCACATGTCTATTAGGGACATAAGGGCATGGCGAGGGGAGGTAATAGGTTTATCCCTACCAACACCCGTAAGGTTTCTAACCATAGAAGCTGAAGTCTTTGGTTTCTTATGAGAAGACCTCACATCTTCCTCAAGGTCAGTGTCCATATCCTTGCTCCCATCAACACCTTCCTCAACCCAAATCTCCTCGATTTTATTATTTATCATTCCTTTCAACATCTTCCCCTTCTTAGTCTTACCAGACCTAGAGATCATATTTTTACCCTTACCCTTTCAAACCTCTCTCTCTAGGGTATCAAAATCAGTGTCTTCCTCCAACTCACTATCAAACTCCCCATCCTCCTTGAAATCATCAAAATCATGAGAATCCTCATTCGAGGCTGAATGCACCGAAATAGCTTGCTCAATGGAATTATCTTTAAGATGATCAACAATTAAAATCATAAGCCCTAAACGAAGGGATGAATTTATATCTGTATTGACCCTACCACTTTTAATACTTGATTTCAAAGAACATAATAGATAATAGGCAAAAGATACCTTCTGATTATGCTAGAAGTGGTTTTAAAAAATGAAATAATAGCCATAAATGCGAGAGAGAGTCTCCCATACAACACAATATATTGCATAATGGCGAAGAGCACCTGCCTCCAAATATTCTTGATAGCCATTGGGGAGTGGTACATTTTTTCAATTTTAACCAATTTGTCCCTCTCTTCCTGACTTTTAGGAAACTTCATTATGGATGCTTCAGTAAGCTTTTGGTCTCTGTAGAACATCTTCCCCACAATGGGCATACCAATCACTTATGTGATCATTCCTTCACCAATATTCATATTTCCCTCCTTCCAATCCTTCTTAAACATTTTGGTAATTGGAGGGTTTCGACCATGCAGTCATTCCATAAAATTAGTCATCTTACCCACCTCCAAGATATCCCAAGCTCGGGGATTTTTCTTCCAATACTCACAGGATAAAGGCTCCCTCCTCTTTTTATTTCCTTCCATAGCGCCTCTAGAACACCCACTAAGCACAATTCACAGAGAAACTAGAGGAAAACTGAAGGCTTGATGGATGATGCAACTTTTATAAAATGCAAGCCAATATAGGGTAAAAAAAAGCAAAAAGTGTGCTAAGTCATTTCATAATTAATAACCAAGCTATCAGTCAGATAACAACCTTTACTTATCATTATTACTTGGGTCATTTGAAAGTGCATTGTAATTAGAGTTGAGTACTCCCAAATCCCCATGTATCCTATCATGATTTAATATGGTCTTGGTGTCATAGGGGAGGTCCGAATCACCCTACCAGATCACTTCTTTGTCAAATCTCACCGCCACATTGGCTATCCAGTCTACCATGGAATTAACCTCCCTAAATCCATGCGAAACAAAATAATTAATAATTTCCCTTGCCTTAAATATAATGTTATTTATGGTCCATGAGGGGGGTGACAAAGCCTTTAGACATCTAATTTTGTTATTGGAATCTCCTTCAAGCCAGACCTTAAAGTAGCCCATTTTTTTAGCAAGCATAAAGGATTGACGAGCTGCCATTGCCTCAGCTAAGTGGTTAGTATGAAGAACCAAGGGGAGTGCCACCATCACAATGCACTGGAAAAATTTATTTCTTATCACTCCCCCACACCCAACGGGCCTAGGGTTACCCTTAGCCACCCCAACAAAATCAACTTTAACCCATCTAGAAGGCGGGTAGCTCCACTTGTAACCATCTCTGCAACCCGAACTTGAGATCCTGGAAGAATCAAAAGGAAGATTCCTGCTTTTGAAGATGTAGTTGTCAACATCATTGCAAAGAGGGTGTGGGGAACTTAGAAATAATATATTTTCCACTATAGCTCTTTTAATTTTACCAAAAACCACATTAAGAGGGGATTTAATGTCTCTAAAAATCCTATTTCTTTCCTTCCAAATTCCCCATAAGACATGATGAAAAATGAAAGACCACAATTTCTTAATTATTTTATTAGAATAATAACAAGCCCAACCACTAAAGCACTCTTGAATTGAAGATGGAAAGATCCAACACAAGTTCAACTTCTACAAACATGTGACCAAAAATGGGAAGAGATGGCACAATGGATAGAAATATGATTCATACATTTTTCATCATTCAGGCATAGAAAGCACCTGTTGGGAAAATATAAAACCCTATGACACAAATTGTTAGTAGTAAGAATTTTATTTTGCAAGAGTCCAAAAGAAAATTTTCACCTTCAGTGTGAGATCCTAAATCCAACCTTGACACCAATAGGGGGAGGCTCTAGAGAATGAGACATTAAAAGGAAAATAGAGGCCACAGAGTATTTCCCTGAAGGGGAACCAAACCAAATGATTCTATCAGTAGAATTTGGGACAAGAAAAAATGAATTAAGAATAATTATTAAAGGATTAAGAAGAGGGTTGATCACATTAATATTCACTCGCTAATTATCAACCCAATAGTCAGAAACCACAAGTCCAAAACTATCCTTACAAGACTGCATAAAGGGTGAGAGTCACAGAGAGCTGAATGAAATAACCAAATATCATCCCACAACTTGATATTTCTTCCAATACCAATAGAGAAGGTCCTCCCAATACTATCCATTTGTTTAGCCTGAATGATGTTGTTCCAAATCATAGATCCTACTAGACCTTCATAGGAAGAAAGTAAGACATCCAAATAAGGGAAGGGGTTCAAGTATTTATTTAACTAGATAATATTCCATTCACCAAAACCATTGTAAATTATCCAAATTTGTTTCACAAGAAGGGCTTGATTTAGGGTTTTAATGCTTCTAAGACCTAGACCACCCAATCATTTAGGTTTGGAAACCTTCTCCCAAGAAATTAAGGATATACGTTTTCTTTCTTCTACTCCCGACCACATGAAGGATTTTTGAATCTTCTCGATGGACTCAAAAAATTTCATTGGAATTATGAATAGGCTTAGAGAATAGACTAAGAGGCTTTGAAGGGAAAAATTCAAGAGTTGAACTTTCCCCACCTAGCGTAACAACATACCTTTACATCCAGCAAGTTTCCTATGAAACCTATCCACCAAACTATTCTAGAAGGAATTAGGAGGTTTCCTCTAGAGGGGGAGCCCCAAGTATATAGAAGGGAATTGCTTGATTTGATAAACCAGAATATTAGCAATATGATGTTGTCTATCCTCAGGAGTGTTAATGAAGAAAATAGAACTTTTATCCCAGTTTATAAGTTGGCTTGAGACATTATTGTAAGAATTTAGATTAGACTTAAGAGTTCTAGCCTCCTTAATAGTTGAGGATCCTGTAAAAATAGTAACATAAAAAAATTATTAATGAGAACAAACCGTATTAGTAAAAGAGGGGATGAACCCTTTAATATGACTCTGAGCAGCCAACTTTCTAATGTATCTTCCATGACATTCACCATGATAAAAAAAGAATGGGGGAAATAAGGTCACTTTGTCCAATACCTCTAGATGGTCTAACGAAAGGGTTGGGCAATCCATTGACTAAAACTGATAGAGAAGGGGTCGAGATCAGTTGAAAAATTAACTGAGTAACTTTTTCATCAAAACCAAAGGCCTTAAGAACTTTCAAAAGAAAATACCAATCCATTCTATCATAAACCTTAGAGAGATCCAATTTCATCAAAAAACTTTGCTTCTCTGAAACTTCTAGAGAATGAATGTTCTCATGCACTGTAACGATAGAGTCAAGAATATGTCTGCTAGGAATAAAACCATTATGTTGAGGAGAGATGATCTGTGGAAGGAGGGATAGAATCCTCCAAGTGAGAACCTTAGAAATTATCTTATCAAAATAATTACATATAATTATAGGTTTGAAAAGATCCATCTGATCAGCTCCCGTCACCTTGGGGATAAGGATGAGAAAAGTCACATTAAGCTCCTTGAGAATTTTTTTGGAACCCAAAAATTCTTGAACCCCCTTGGCCACATCAGATTGAACATTGTGCCAAAAGGATTGGAATAATAACATGGGGAAACCATTCAGACTTGGGGCTTTGTTGCCTTCAAAGGAAAAAACAACCTTTTAAACTTCTTCTTGTTAAGGGATAAAAGAGAGGAATTTATTCTATTCAAGCCTAATAAGAGAGGGGATAGCCTCAATAAGCACATATTGATGATGGGAGTTCAAGTTTTTGTTAGTAGAGAGAAGAGAGGAGAATAATCCCATAGCTTCATGCCTGATATTCTCATCCACATCAGAGATGTTTCCATTAAAATCAAGACGAGAGATTCTGTTGCCAGCTCTATGCTTAGAAGAATTCATATGAAAAAATCTTGTGTTCTTGTCACTAGACTTCAACCAAAGAGAACAAGACCTTTGTCTCAAAAATTCTTCTTCTTTAGATAATAGTTATATCATGGTATTTAACTAATATCTCATTCTCAGAATTCACATACTCCTCATCATACCCCTTAGCTTGAATTTTCTCCTGAATAACCTTCAAATCAAATTGTATAGAAGACTTAAAAAAAAAAATGTCTCCAAAGACCTCCTTGTTCCACTTCTTAACCATATCTTTGACATGTCTTAATTTTAGCAACTTTTTACACCGCTAAACCATCCACGTAAATATTCCACCATTCCTTAATAGCTGCCTCAAAATTGGGATGGGCTAGCCACATTATCACAAATCTGAAAGGAAAATTTATTCTACTTGAGATGGGATCTGAAACAAAGGAGGTGGGGAAATGGTCTAGAAAATGTGAGATAGGGCTACCATAGAGAAGTGGTAGTGAGGGTACCAATCATTAGAAATGAGAGCCCTGTCAAGAAAAACATGAATAAGTTCCTCACTAGCCCTTCTGCCGGTCCAAGTGTAGTTGGAACCCTAGAGGTCCAAGTCATAAAGTTCTTGGTTATTGATGAAGTTCACCAAATCTAATCTTCTATCAAGGTGAGAGGGCATACCACCAAATTTTTCACTCTCCTTAAGAGGGGTGTTAAAATCACCCATTATAATCTATTCTTCCTTGGTAAACTGAGACCTAACTTTTTCAAGCTTCTTCCAAAACTTACTTCTTCCTTGTTTTGTATTTGGGGTGTAAATGTTAGTCAGGAGCCAAGAGGTGCCATATTTAATATGCTAAAATCTGACAAAAGCCATATTATCTTCAAGAAGAAAAAGATCCCCTTAGATATGGTTTAGGTTACATAATAAAGAAACACTTCTAGAAGCACCATTAGAATTGCCTCCCAACACACCACAATTTTTAAACACTTTGATTTTCTCAACTTTTTCCTTAGAAATTTTATTTTCTTGGATCAAGACAATATCAGGCTTGTGATCCCTAATTAAGTTCCTAAGAACATCTTTTTTGTGTGATCTGTTTAGACCACGTATGTTCCAAGAGATAATTTTCATTTTCTTTTAAGAGAACATACCTTGTGGATGGTCAGTTGAGTACCATCCACAATATTCTTATTCATTTCTTTCTCTCTAAGTTGAGTAGCAGATCTTTTGCCTAGAGTAGTAGATTTGGGGCCAATATCATCTTTACACCTATTTCTTTTTTTGACTGGAGTTATTTGGGGAGTAGATTTAGATCCTTCCTCCCCTTTTTCTTGTCTACAAACTCAGTAAAAGGTACCCCATCCTCCAGATTGGAATCAATCATAACCATATTACATAGATTATCCTTTCCATCTTCTTCACCCTATTTAGGTCTAACATTAACATAATATGGGAATGTGCTCTTAACAAAAACTAAAGAGTAATGGGACAGAGACACCCGAGTTGAGTCATATCCCAAAATCTAGTAGGGTTGTGCATCTCAAAAAATAAGATCATTGCTTGAACCCTTATTGAAAGAGTTGGAATCGTCCTCCACATCTATGTGAATCTTCCCCTCCTCTTGTTCTTGGTGATTTTGTTCACCATTTGGGATAATTTAATCCCACTATCCTTCCACTTCACTAACTAGGGTAGCAATATCTACCTCCTGTCCTTCCACATTTTGGGGTTCATTAATTCTATCTTTAGTTTGGTTTTGGGGATGACCAAAAACCTCTTTTTCTTGATTCTCTTGAAAATATAGAGCATTATCATTATGAATGTTATCACCAACATTATTAGTGTCCTTTTCTTTATCTTCAGCCTTCCAAACTTTCTTCTTTTCTTTTTTATCTTTCTCCTTTTCTACCTGCATATGGCATTTTTTGGAAACATAACCAACCTTATTACAATGGAAGAAGATGAAGAGGAAACTTTCATATTCCAATTGTTGAATCCATCTTCCCATATTAGAGTTTATCTCTACAAAGGGTGACATGTCCACATCTTGTGAAACACCCAAACAAATTCTATCATATGTGAGTCTCCTCCTAGCCATCATCACATGATCTATAGATAGCAGTTCATCAAAAGAGCTGGCTAAACCACCAAAGAAATCTTTAATAGACTAGAATTCTAGGGGAAGACCCGTGATCCTCACCCAAATAGAGACTTGGACAAAGAAGGATTTGTTCAAATCCTTCTTGGGAGACCATTTTTGGAGGGCCAGGGCCAATTTATTGACCATCCAAGGACCACCACATAAGACCTTCGACATATATTCTTGGAAAGAAAAGGAAAAGGAGATAAATCCCTTCGGCAAGGCCGTGATTTCTACCTGACCCTTAGGATCCCACTTTTTATTGGAAAAAAATCACACAACATCAATATTGGGTCTAGGACCCATAAATTTTCCTACCAACAAGATATCCATAAGAGAAATATTATGGTCAATAACCAGGTTGGGGACAGAAATTGAAAAATTCCCTTGGGAAGGATCATAAATTTTTCATACCTGAGGGAAGGAAGATTTCCCACTCGGTTTAATGCCAACAAGGGAAGAACAGGGGCGTAAGATCTCCATAGGAATATAGATTAGAGAGGGCATATTCCTAGCTCGTGGAGGACTCCCCCATTTGGATAAAAAATCCCCATGCGGGTCCCCAACATCTGGGTCAACTCCATCTCCCTGAACACCAACAAAGATGCCCGCAGACTGTGAACCATCCTTACCACCTGCAACTTGGATTGTAGGGTGAGAAAAAAGTTTCCCGCCTGAGGAGAAATTCAAATTTTGTCCACCCATTTCCTTTCCCTTTGACTAGCAGACTGACATAAGCTCAATGTTCTAGTTATGAATAAACAAGTGTGAAAATATTCTTGAGTTCGTTAGATAGGGATCTAATGAAGGGCTCACAAGGAAGAGACAATACTAAGAGAACCATTTCAAGATGATTAATATTTACATACTTCTAAATTAGACAAAGATGTAAAAATTTGGATAAATATGAAAGTATAACAACAATTAACCATTGCACCACAATTGTATAATTCTTCTTTAACTTATTAAATAGTGAAAAATATTATAAAAGTATTCTTGAAAATCTTACTACTGAACGATAATAATACATACACTAATGTATCCTTTAGGGAAACATATTTGGGATTTGACGAAAGACATACTTATTTTTTGAATAATAGTTGTATTACTAGCAATAATTGGGAACTTACAAAAAAATTAATTCAAAATCAAAGAGCCACATTCTTGTGACTTGAGTAATTCTAAACTTAATTTAGAATGAGGATAGTTAGAAAACTCAATGATGATCTAATTATATCTTCACATGAGTTGACTTGGTTCTATGAGCACAATATTACCTCTTTCAAGAATATCTTCCAAGAAAAAGTTAGATTGGAAGAGTTAGCCGATCTTAATATGAAGGTCATCTATAATGGCATTTTTTGAGAAAAGGCCCTCCTTGACAAACATGTCAAGATCCTTACAGGGAGGAGTTATGGAAGGCCAAATCTTGTGAATTGTATTTGGAGGTGGGAGATGATCATACAATATATTTTCACAACTTTTTAAAATCAAATAGTTTTTCAATAGGATTAACAAAATTGTAAATGGGGCTAGGATGAGATGCATTGAAGACATTGAGACAGAAGTAGTCGTAGTCTCCTTTTTAGAGATTTGGATCTCATGGTGTGTTGGATCAGAGATCCCATAGAGATGTTTTGAATTCTATATACCCGATGGTCATAGTAAAAGACAATAATATTTTTGAGGCCCCATTCTCCATAGAGTAGGTTAGATGGGCTATTTTTGTCTTACACCTAAATAAGGCTCCCAAGCTAGATGAGTTCTTGATCTTGTTTATTTTTAAGAAATTTTGGTATTTTTGGATGGAAAGATTTGAGAAGTTCTAAGGAATTCAAAGGAAAAAACTAGTTTAATAATAAAATCAATACCATTGTGCTAACCTTAATTCCCAAGAAGCCTAATTATATTCATTTTGTATACAATCATCCTATTTACCTATGTAATTCCATCTTGAAATCATTTCAAAATTCATGGAAAATAGGCTAAAAAAGTTACTTGATTGTCTCATCTCCCAGAATAATTTTTTTTTTTTACCTTAGGAGAGATATCGTGGATATAATTATTCTAGAAAATAGGTTGTTCATTCTATGTCATATCTAAAATAACAAAGCATGCTAATTAACCTAGACATAAGAAAAGCTTATCATATGGTGAGTTGGACATTTCTTATGCTTGTTTTGGAAAGTTTTGGCTCTAGTCAATTCTAATGAGATAAAAATTTCAAGTGCATATCCATGATAAGATTATCTGTAATGATAAAGGGCTCGCAAGGTGGTTTCTTTCAATCCTCTATAGGGCTCTAATATGGAAACCCCCTCTCACTTTTCCTTTGCATCTTGATGGTTGAGCCCTCATGTGGGCTCATCACTTCCTAGAATCTAGTTGATGATTAGTTGGGTGTTTCTATTGCTAGAGTTTTGCCTTTGATTATGCACATCCAATTCATCAATGAAACCATTTTTATTGGTGTGTAAAATTTTCTGTTGAACCTGGAAGAAAAATGAGGATCTTTTTGGAAAAGAGAAGATACAATTTGTATATATAAACTAGAGAAAAAAATACATCTAATAATGAAAATTATATTAATTACATTTGCACAATGGAAAATAGTGAGCAATTATATGTAAGGAATAATAGATCACTCACCAAATTGTGTTGTACAATAGGGAAATTCTCTCCCAAAGTCTCACCCTCAAAAAAATTAGATTAGCACAACCCAAAAAGGATTTAGGGGTGCTAATGAAAAATCTAAGTGAGAGTGGGGAATTGAGGTTCACTTTCCCTTGATGTGGGATGATGTGATGGAGAAATTAAATGAAATGTGTGATATGAATAATGTATATGCACAAAAGGAATTTAAGCTATGACTAAAAATGTATGATATTATATTTTATGTATACAAGTAAATGCAAGAGAGAAATAAGAAGGATGGAATCACCTTGAAAATAATAAGAGAAATATTGACCTTCAGATCCAATTTTGACTATCATAGAGCCATCAAAATCAGGTAAGATTCTAGATTTGGAAATTTAACGCCTATAACTTCTGACTATAAAAATATCATACCCAAAGGAAAATTCCAACTTAGTCAACCTAGTTTTGGATACTATTCCAAAATCTTGACCTAGTCCTTTCAACTCCAAATCTGATGAAATTTGTAGAGGATCTGTAATTGGTTCTGAAATTCTTGAATTGAGATCTAAAACTCTGAACCTGTTCCTAGACATAGAAAAGAAGCGGAAAATGTTATGGAAAGGGTCTTGCCTTGGTCAAGCCTCTATATAGGCATCAACCTTGAAATGAAATATAAATTGCATAAGGAAAGTAATGTAAACAAGATAAACGTAAGTTTTCACCTTGCATGAGGAACCCTCATGGATGGATGTTAGGATCCGCTAAACCCATGAAGATTCTTATATGTATGCTTGATATGTATGAATGTAGAATAAAGGATGCCTTCACAAATGCATGGATATATACTTTCCAATCTTAGATCTTGAATGTATGTATGTTTGATAGCTTCAATGGAGAAGGAGAGGAAATAAAAGTGAATGTGTGGATCTTCTTGATAGATTTAGAATTACTCTACTTGGCCATCATGGGAGAGAAAATTACATCAATTAAAGAAGATTGCATTTTATTGAATGGAACTTGAAGAAGTGGAGGCTTGGAGATCTTGAATTATATTCTTTTCATGAAATCTTGAATCCATATCCACAATAAGTTTGATTGCACTTGCTCTTGAAATCACCAATTAATTATTTGCACATGAACATGTAATGGAATGAGAGGCCTTGATGTCATTTTATACTCATTTTAGGACTCAATATTGTTGGGCTGACCAAAAAGAAAGATTTGGAAGAAAAACTCCCACATTGGGCCCAAATCCTACTTAAACACAATGCCCTAGGACAAGGCCGACTTAGTCAACCTAGTCCTGCCATTTTTTGAAGCTAGCCCGAGTCTAAGGGAGTGTGATAAATTTTAGAGGAAGAAAATGAAAGATGCAATAATCAAGCATAAAAGACATTTAGACCTTGAAATCACCAAAGTGGGGTCTAATAGGTCCTAGAGCCTCCAATTATGGGGGATAAATGTTAGGATGATATATTTAGCCCCCACTTTAGAGGGAGTATGAGACAAACTTATGCTCAAGGTAAAGTAGATCAAATGCATAGGATGATCTTATCAAGGTCAAGGAGACAAGGAAAAATCTAGCCCCCAAGTGACTTAAGTCCTCATCAAATCAAAAACCAAGATAAGGGAGACACCACTGAAGAGAGAGAAGGAGAGAGAGAGGGGTGTGATTACCTAGCATAGTAAGATTGTATGTCTTACTGTGAATCACACAAAGAAGGTATCACAAAAGATGGCATTGAAAGTTATAGCATGCTATGTTATGGTAGTTCAATCCATCAAGGATATGTCCTTAAGGAAAGTGGATCCAATAAAGGATTTGTCCAAGAACAATCTTTCCTAAGGGAAGGTAAGCTTCCTTAGTGATCAAAAAGAGGAGGATCTATCCTTAAGGAAAGTGTATCCAATAAAGGATCCAAAAGAGTGATCTATTCTAAGGGAAGGTAAGCTTCCTTAGGGATCAAAAAGAGATGGAGGATCTATCCTTAAGGAAAGCATATCCATTAAGGGATCTAAAATGTGGTTAGTCAAAGGATCAATTGAAAGGTAGAATTGCATCAATGTGTGTGTGTGTGTGTTTGTGTGCAAAATGTGAAACATAGAGAAGAGTGTATGTCCCCATGTTAAAGAGATTTAAAATACTTTAAATCAAGTAATGGACTTAACAAAGTGTACATGCATCCCAAAAAAATGTTTCCACTGTGAAATGACCCCAAGAAAGGAAAATTCAAGGGAAATAAGAACATTAAAAAAGAGAGCACGAAGGGATCTACCAAATCTGGGGTCAGTATGATCATATGATAATATGTGAAATATTATATCAAAGTGAAATGTCACCATCCACTAAAGATAGTAGAACTACAAGCGTAATGGAAGAAAATCACATAAGAGTTAAGAAGAAGAGTGTTTTTGGGTCAACATAATGGAGACCAAAAATAATAGGTAGCTAACATTTTGAATCATCCCAAAAAGACAAAACAAAGGCACATTTATGAACAATGGTAAATTCATGACATAACATGTAACAACATAGAGAAGTGAGATACAAATAGAAGAATGTTTATGACATTGCAATTCCTATATCACCTTGCACCAATGAAACAACATAGTTCATTTAAAGAAATATAAACAAAACATATAACAATTAGCACATCACAGGGGAAGCACATTACAAAAAGAAAACATATAGAATCCACCACACAAGAGGATCTAGTCAAGCACATCACTTTACCCCTATCTCGGTCTATAATGTTTAGGGAAGGTGGGTAACTTGAAAGAGGAGAAACATCAAGCATGACATATGGAACAATAGCTAGTTCCAAAAAAGGGTCATTCTATGAAGATAGGTTGCTTTGTTTTTCACTAGGAGTGATATATAACTATTGCAAAAGCATAATTGGTAAATCATGATCAATATCAATAGTTTCATAGTCATTAGAATCACTAGCATGAATATCATTTTTAGCATCAAGAACATCATCATCAAGAGTATCTTCTTCATCTAGATTAATTGTAATAGAATCTAAGATACAAATAGAATTGTCATGTTTTTTCATTTTGACCTTGTTTAAATCCACTTCCTTCATTGGCTCAAGCATAGTTTGTGAACAACCCCATAATAGGTAATAATAATCATGACATAGCTTCTCCTAGGAATAGTATATTTGAATTAAGTATCATTTTTCCTATCATGAAGTTGTAAGGAAACTCAGGTGCGGAACAACTTCCTACACTAACCTCTTAAGGAAAGTATTGTGCAAAATCTATTTAAATCCTTACAATTTCAGATTCATTAAGCTACTTTAACAAAGATATTTCAGCCATATACCATGCATAAAGAAAATAGATAGAGAAGATTGAAACACATAAACACAAAGATATGCCAGTGGGGAAAAACCTTTCGGTAAAACAACCCCACCCCTCCAGAACCTGCACAATGTATTATCTTCAACACAAAGACTAAAACATAGTTGCAATGCAAGTTCTTTTAGGAGATGAGAGACAAGTCCAGCAACAAATAGTATACCTATCAAACTTATCTCTCTCCCATAGAAGCAACATCATATATAGACTCCTCAAGACCCAAAAAATACCCAAAAAAGGAGTTTGGCATCCAACCACCAAGACCCATGCACAAAGCCACATGTACATAGCTGTTACATGCAATCCCAAGAATAGGCATCCATCCCTAGAATAGACTATGATAGCTTGTCATAGAATCTGCCAAAAATAACGGTCACAAGAGAAGTGTAAGAGAATCTATCATACCAACCTATTTTTGGCTTATTCTCTTACACACACCAACCACTTCTTCTTGGGCACCCAAATAGGCCCAAGTCATAAGATTCTCTTACACCTGTCATAGCACATTCCTTAAATAGTTCTTACGCATCATAGGAATCCGTCATGACCGTTTCAGTCATGATCTCCTTATGCACAAGATGCCGACACATCAAGTGGAGTGACACATCAACATGCCAACTAGACATGTACACTCACACTTAATTTCATTATTTTGCAAAAAATACATTTACAAAACAAACAATAAGAATAGGAATTATCCAAGGTTGAGACACCTTATTCCTAACATTCTCCCACTTGTCAAACACCTTGTAAGAGCAACAGGAACATAACAGGAACTTAACCGCTATAGGCCAAAAGGCCCATAGACTCCGAACAACATCTAAACTTCTCATTGCCCACTGGTTTTGTTAATGCATCTGCAACATTCTTCACAATATCTACCTTCTCCAAATTTACCTTTCCATCTTCCACCATATCTCTCACAAAGTGAAACTACACATCAATGTGCTTCGTTCTGGCATGGAAGGTTGGATTTTTTGCAAGGCAAATAGCGCTCTGACTGTCACACCAAATAGTAATCTATTCTAGATCAACACCAACATCAGAACATAATTTCCTAAGCCAAATGGATTCCATACAAGCATGAGTAGCAGCCATGTACTCAACTTCTGTAGTGGACAAAGCAACCACAGGTTGTCGCTTACTCATCCAACTGATAGCACCACCAAACATAGTGAACACATAAGCACTGGTGGATCTCCTGCTATCAATATCACCTGCCCAATCTAAATCCACAAACCCATGAATACAAACTGAATGCGAAGATCTAGAAGAGTTACCATGATAACATATGGAGTAATTTGATGTACCCTTGAAATATTTGAATACTCGCTTAACTACATCCCAATGTACCCATCCAAGGTTAGCCATAAACTGACTCAAGACTCCCACTGCTTGGGCAATGTCTGGTCTAGTACAGACCATAGCATACATAAGACTACCAACTGCACTAGCATAAGGTACTCTACTCATGTCCTCCACCTCACTAGGAGATTTTGGATAATCATCTACAAATAACTTTGTTCCCATAGAAACAGGAACACAAAGCGGTCTACAATCTGCCATGCTGAACCTGTCCAACACAAACTTCACATACTTACTCTGACTCAACCAAAGTTTTTTGTTAGACCTATCTCTACTGAATTCCATACCCAAGATGTACCTAGCTGCCCCAAGATCTTTCATCTCAAACTGTGCTGACAACTGAGATTTAAAATCAGAAATCATACCCTTACCCTTCCCAAACAGCAACATATCATCAACATATAATGCAACAATAAGAAGGTGATCATTTTCAACTCTGAAATAAACACAATGATCTGATTTCGATCTAAAAAATCCAATTGACAACATAAAGGCATCAAACTTAAGGTACCACATCCTAGGAGATTGCTTCAAACCATATAGAGATTTCTTTAATCTGCAAACTAAGGATTCTTTACCTTTAACAATGTAGTGCTCAGGTTGTGACATATAAATCTCTTCCTCCAAATCACCATGAAGGAAAGCTATCTTCACATCTATCTATTCTATCTCTAAATAATATGATGCAACAAGAGATAAGAAAAATCTAATGGATGTCAACTTTGCAATAGGAGAGAATATTTCACCATAATCTATTCCCTCTACTTGTGAATACCCCTTTGCAACCAATCTAGCTTTGTACCTTTCAACACTGCCATCTACACAGAATTTCTTCTTGAACACCCATTTACAACCAACAAATTTTCTCCCTTTAGGAAAAGGTACAAGGTCCCAAGTTTTGTTTTTCTCCAATGAAGCCATCTCACCATCCATAGCCTCAATCCAAGAACCTGCATCTTCCATGCCCAAAGCCTCTTTCACAGATCTAGGCTCATCAGTGTTAGTAATCAAAGCAAAGGCACAACTGGAATCTAACATAGAATAACCAAACCTTTCTGGTTGCTTTCTTTCTCTCATGGATCTCCTCAAGGGATGAGGTTGAGGTTGTTCTTCCTCTTCTTCCGAACTATTAGAGCCGCTAGAGCTCTCCTCATCATTAGACCCAACATGGTCTCTCTGCTCAATCTTCTCAAGGGTAGGAGGCAACTGAACAACATATTTTTCATTTTCTTTTTCATCTGAATGTAGCACAATAGGAGAAGATGTTAATTCTTTGAAAATAACATTTCTACTATACAACACCTTACTAGTCACAGGATCCCAAAGCTTGTATCCTTTCACACCAACACTGTATCTAATGAAAATACATTTGACAGCTTTGTTTTCCAACTTAGATCTTTTCTCCTTTGGAACATGTGCATAGGCTTCACAACCAAAAACACAAAGATGTCTAATTGAAGGCTTCTCACCAGACCACACCTCCATAGGTGTCTTACCAACAAGAGATGATGTAGGAGATCTGTTAACCAGATAGCAAGCAGTGGCCATAGCTTTGACCCAAAACCTTTGTTCTAAACCAGCTCCACTAAGCATACTCCTAGCCTTCTCCATCAGTGTCCTGTTCATTCTCTCTGCAACTCCATTTTTCCATGGGGTATAAGGAGTTGTCTTATGCCTCTCGATACCTTGTTATTTATAGAACTGTTCAAACTCTGCTGAGAAAAACTCACCACCATTGTCAGTTCTCACACACTTAATCTTCTTACTAGTCTGATTCTCTACAAGGGCTTTAAATTCCTTGAACTGAATAAAGACTTGTGTCTTAATTTTAAGGAAATAAATCCAATTCCTTCTACTGTAATCATCTATGAAAGATACAAAAAATACAGACTTGGAGATTGAAGGAACTTTTATAGGACCAAATACATTAGAATGAATAAGATCCAAAACATCAAAAGATTTGTGAGAACTAGAGTAAAACTAAACATGATTTTGTTTACCGTAGACACAGTGTTCGTAGAAGTCAAACTCAAGATTGTAATCATTTAACCCCTCAACGAGGTTTTTATTCTTTAGGATTCTGAGACCCTTTTCACCAATGTGGCCAAATCTCATATGCCACAACATTGTCTTTTTTGTAGGAAGCTTACCTTCCAAAGTGTTTGCACTGCCATCAGAACCAATAACCACAAACTTCTTTACTGCTTGTTCAAAAGGTGGGGATGAAGTGATAGTTGCTCTCTTCTTTGAAATAGAAGAACTATTGCACTGAGCAATGCATGCTTCAAGCTGAAACAAAGTACCTCTCCTAGTACCTCTAGTGAGCACCATAGAACCTCTCATCATCTTGCATCCATCTTTTGAAAAGACAACTTGCACACCTACATAATTAAGCATACTTATAGATAATAGGTTTCGTGCCAAACCCAAAATGTGCATAACTCCATTGATTCCCTTTACTTGTCCATCAAGAAATATGATAGTGACCCTTCCGCATCCAACTATCTTTAGGTGAGAATCATCACCCAAGTACACCTTTCCACCATCGAACTCTTCATATTTTGAGAACCAGTTTCAATGAGAGGTCATGTGAAAAGAAGAACCCGAGTCTACCAACCACACATCATCAGATGCATGGGCTGCCAAAGCTACAATAAAAGCATCTCCATCTTCTTGAGATTTTTCAAAATCTGAATCTGAGCCTTTCTTCTTCTTCTTCGGTTCTTTGTAGTCCCTCTAAAAGTGCCCAGTTTTATCATAGTTCCAACATTTTGCCTTGGAATTTCCAGGAGTCTTAGAACTCCCATGGGATTTGGATCTACCCTTCTTTGGCTTGTTGTCATTTTTCTTTCCTTTGTCGTTGGATCTCCCGCGAACATCAAGGGCTTCCTTAGATGAATCCCAAGTCTTTCTTCACATCTCCTCAGATAGTAGTGAAGACACCACATCATCCATACAAAATGTGACTATAGTACTTTCAAGAGCCATCACAAGATGGTCCCATGAATCTAGCAAGGAAAAAAGCAGGGTCATACAATGATCCTCCTCCTCGATCTTGGCACTGAATGATGCCAACTGTGCAATCAATAAATTGAATGCGTTGAGATGATCAGTTATGGATCCACCTTCCTCTATTCTTAAAGAATACAACTTCTTTCTTAGGAACAACTTATTCACCAGAGATTTGGCCTGATACATAGACCCAAGTCATTGCCACAAAGAATTTGCAGTAGTCTCATCAAGAACATTTAGAAGAATGACATCTGCTAGACAGAGTCTGATGAGACCCTTAGCCTTCCGATCCTTGATCTCCCAATCCACTTGAGATATCATTGCAGGTTTTGCATCAAGTGAAGTAGCCTCCAATAGATCACAGTCTTCAAGCATGTCTTCCATCTTGAGTTTCCACAACTCAAAATTAGTGCCATTAAATTTCTCCACCTCCATTCTATTGTATGAGGAACTTGCCATCTCAATCTGTAAATAAGATTCAGAATGCTCTGCACAAAACTCCCACTCAACTTGAGATTAGCTCAAAAAACCCTACCCAACAACTAGGATCAAAAGTTGATTAGGCTTTGATACCACTTGTAAGGAAACTCAGGTGCAGAATAGCTTCCTACACTAACCTCTTAAGGAAAGTATTGTGCAAAATCTATTTAAATCCTTACAATTTAAAATTTTTCAAGCCACTTTAACAAAGATATTGTAGCCATATACCATGCATACAAAAAATAGATAGAGAAGATTGAAACACATAAACACAAATATATGCCGGTGGGGAAAAACCTTTTGGTAAAACAACCCCACCCCTCCAAAACCTGCACAATGTATTATCTTCAACACAAAGACTACAACACACTTGCAATGCAAGTTCTTTCAGGAGATGAGAGACAAGTTCAGCAACAAACAATATACCTATCAAACTTATCTCTCTCCCATAGAAGAAGCATCATATATAGACTCCTCAGGACTCAACAAATACCCAAAAAAGGAGTTTGGCATCCAACCACCAAGACCCATGAACAAAGCCACATGTACACAACTATTACATGCAATCCCAAGAATAGGCATCCATCCCTAGAATAGACTATGATAGCTTGTCATAGAATCCACCAAAAATAACGGTCACAAGAGAAGTGTAAGAGAATCTGTCATACCAACCTATTCTTGGCATATTCTCTTACACACACCAACCACTTCTTTTTGGGCACCCAAATAGGCCCAAGCCATAAGATGCTCTTACACCTGTCATAGCACATTCCTTAAATAGTTCTTACACGTCATAGGAATCCGTCATGACCGTTTCAGTCATGATCTCCTTACGCACAAGATGCCGACACATAAAGTGGAGTGACACATCAACATGCCAACTAGACATGTACACTCACACTTAATTTCATTATTTTGCAAAAAATACATTTACAAAACAAACAATAAGAATAGGAATTATCCAAGGTTGAGACACCTTATTCCTAATAGAAGTGCATTTAACTTGTCAACCCAAGGACATATACTTGAAATGGGACAACGCGGTTTGTGCACTAAGTCTCTCATGGAGTCATTTTTCTTAAGTTGTAGGAAGGAAAATACATGAAAGAAACTTACACTATTGCTGCAGGAAAGTAAACACACACATCTACTAGTGAAAATTGTGCTAACACCAATAACTTCAATCCTAATCTATTATTTCAACCCAAATCATTCACAATGATCATTTATGCAAGTGATGCAGGAACATACACAATGTATAATGCTATAGGAAAGAACAGTAAAATCTACATGAATTCCTATAAATGCTCAAACAAATTAATCTACTCTACTCTAATCCACCTTCCAAGTGGCCCCCCTTGGTTGGCTTCTACTAGCTACCAACACAAATTGAACTCAAAATAACTTCTTCATTATATTTCCATAAAATTGATTACATTATCATGAGATAACACACATAAGTAGAAAAGTAATTTTTCTTCAACTTATATCAATAATACAACCATTTGAATAACTTTCTATCTAACCATCATCTCCCTTTATATAGAGGATTGATGCTTATTTGAACACAAAAGATAACTTCTAACTAATTCATGCTGTAAAGAAAGGAAAGTACAAAAGTCCATGACATAATATCATAAAGGCTACATAACTGCTTAATAGAACATTTATCATAGAGAAGATATAGCGTAAGAATGTTCCTATATTTCCTGGAATGGTTCTTCCTTCAAATTATTAGGCATGTCTCACGGTACCATAATGACTTTCGACCATCGTAACTGAGTCTTCCTCACTTCTCATCAATGCTCGTTGATCCATTCTTTAGTCATTCCTCTTTCCCTGGTAAGTTAGTAGCATATAAATATCTTCAAGCATTTAACCATTCAATTGATCCAAATATTAGAACACACATTCAAACAACTATATGCAATACTAAAATATATGTATAATATTTGGAAAAAAGGTATTTAGAGTATAGCAAATATTATCTACCCATGGGTTTTGATGGTTTGATTGTACTTATAACATATTCACAAGTTCAAATACTAAAAAGGTATAAAAAGTGTCTTAGAAATGTTTGAAACAAAACATAAAAACATCATAAAATAAGGACAAATTATAGACCCATTATTTCCCCCCTACAATCATAATGCTTGTCCTCAAGCATTTCATTTCTTAGCTATTCCTCTGAATTCCCCAACTTCAGTCTTTCCTCTTCTCTTGCTCTTGAAGGTATAATAAAATCCTTTGATCTTCTCCCAGTAATCCACCCTAGAATCCTCTTGAAGCTGATCTATCTTTGTAGCATTAACATCATACAGGGGCCACATGAGCATTGGTGGCTGAAATATTAGAGGACACCAGAGTTTGCACTGAATCTTCTTCCCTAATTGCATATACTTGGGTGCCCTATTTATGGTTGCTTCAAGGTTAAGGGGGCTATGTGGCTCTGATTTCTTGAAATCCTCTGGCAATCTTCTCCACCTATTTCTGGCACTTTCTATAGTTCACTGGAAAGTAAAATAGGGAATTACCTGATATTCTTTGTAAACTTTCTCTCTAACAACAAAAATTCTCTCACTAGTTTCTGCTTTTATTTTTCCATAAGAAAGATTTAACCAGTCCCTTAATAAAACATCAGGCTTACTGCTTTCAGCCCTTCAGGGTAAATTTTCTGATCTCTCCTGATCTCTTTAAGAATCTAACTGTCTATCATAGTTAGTCTCATTATGCATCCATGACATTAGATATTTTAGATGTATATTTCCAATATAGAGTAGAGGATTCCAATCAATTTCATCACGGACAATAAAATTATGGAGGTAAAGTTCACAAAGTAGATTTTGTTTCCAGGAAGGAACGGGGTACAAACCATAGAATTCTTTTGTTGTTTTAAATTTTGACTCTTTATCTTTAATGGTAATCATTAATTGGAATAGAATAAATTTTTCTTTTAAAAATATAACATAAACCCTTGGAGGAGGCCTACAAGCAGTAATATAATCAAACAACTTTAAAGCATGGTTCATTTTCTTCTTTTTCCTTTGCAATCTCTCTTTTAAATCCTCTATTTTCTCCCTTTGTTCATCAATTTCTTGTTGCATTTTCTTTCTTTCTTCTTTCTAAAGAGTTCTTTTAAACACAAAATGATTATACAAACTGAAAAGAATAGACCGAAGAGTAGGTGGGCCAAATTCTATGAGTTAAGGCTTCTTCTTCTCATTACAAGCTTGCTCTAGATAATCAATTAACTAGGTTCTTTTAAAGGGCACAATAACATTCTTTGGAAAAAGAGTGAGCTGAGGCTTGAGTCATTTGAGGTTCTTCTTGCATAATTTCTTGGAATTTTGGATGCATTTCCTCAAGGTCACTTTGTTGCTGAAGTAGCTCATGGTGAGTACTTTTAGGCTGATTACTGAGTGATTCATTCAAATTTTGGGAATTATCTGGAACATTTGTTTGTGTTGGGGAACTATCAGAAATATGATCCATATGAGGTTTAGGGGTAGGTTGATTTGATGAGATAGATAAGCCATCTAATTCGAGATCTCTTCTGCAATGGAGTCTCCATAACCTCTACTATTTTCTTCCTAAGAGTTTTCTTTGGTCTCTCTATTGCAGGAGTAGTTGCTGGAGGAGTTGGATTCCTTTTTCTTATTTTTGAAAATTGTAGGAGTTTTGGTTTGGTCTTCAACCCCAGGAACTAAAGTTCCTTCATCTATTTTTATTTTCCCTTTTCTTTGGGTAGAGGTAGATGCATTTTCCATTGGAGTAGGGTTAGGTTTAGTTTCCCTAAGACTTTTAGGCTCCATGCTTTGGCTAGCTATTTTGGCTATTGGTTCAGAAGGAATATCACTCACATGGACAAGTTGTTCAATAGAGGCATTCTGGGGATGCAAAGTCTTGATTTGGACAAATTCATCCCAGGTTAAGGGAGGTATATCCCTAAGTGACCTCTCAACAAGAAATTTTATCAAATCATGGTGAGTGACAAAGTTGCTTTTTCCTTTTTGGGTTTCTTCTGCACTAATACTCAACATATTGTAGAGAAAATTTGGGACATTGACTGGAGAATTATGCCTGAGATTAATAAGAAATTCAAAATGATGTGCAGGTGAATAAGAAAACCTTCCTTCACAAGTGAGGTACCTTATAATGTGCATTTCTAATTCATCAAATGGGGAAGGAAGGGACACATGCCTGCAACCTTGCTTGTTCACCTCCAATGGAGGGTCTTCAAGTAGGGTAAACTTGGCTGGAGATGATCTAGCATCATGCTTATTTGGATAATGCTCACCAACCACAAGAAACCCAATTAATTTTTCTATTCATTCCTCTATTGCCAAAACTATCAAGCCCTACACATTTTATTCTCCTTCTTCAAAGGTATTCATGAATTGGGTAGCTACCTCCTCATCAAATTCTGTCAATTTTAGAAAATATCCGAGCCACCCACAAGCATGAAATCACTTGATGACTTCCACATCTATAAGAAAGATGGTATGAACTATTGGTTCATGATGCATTAATTTCTGCCCATTGTTCCAAATGATTTCTCTGAATTCTTTCTATAATTTTTCAATTACAATTTTCTCCGTTCCTCTTGAAATTCCCCAATTTCCCTAATCACCTCTGTAATACCCTGAAATTCACCTCCTAACTGCACCTTTAACTATAAATTCCCTTGTAATCTCTATGTTACATTTTAAAAAATGATAATAATAGTGTTTAAGCCAAGGGAATTATAGTTTTAAATGCAATTAATTTCTGCACAACTTGATTATGCCATTTTAGGGATACATCAAGTCAGAGATCAAAGATAATTAAAAAATTGGAGTACAACATTTGTGTGAAACATAAAGGACTTCATAAAATAGAATATAAGTACAACTTTGAAAAGATAGGGAAATCTCTTAAGGAATTATGAGTACAAAAATAGTGACTTGGAAAATTAATATACTTCCATGCCCCCTACGTAATTAAGACAAGTGTCCACACTTGTCATACTAAACATGAGGTAGGAAAGTGGTGTAATGCCACATTATATATAAATGTAGTATTAAATATAATAGTCTAAATATATGAACTAAAAGTGGAAGAGATAAAATTTTTGTACCTACTATTATGATTCGACATGCGTGAGGGGTTGACAAAAATTAAAATCTTCATCAAAAGAACTGGTGCTGAGGATGACCACATCAAATGACGTGGAAATTATGAAAGCAATTAAAATAGAAATGTTATAACGTGAATAATGTGTGGATGGAAGTTAGAGAAATGGAGTGGAATGGAAAGAAGAATGTAGAAAATGAATGGAGAAAGAAACTTCATTTAAAATGAACTATTTATTATGATCATACCCAACAAAATTTAGGGTGAAGCTGTAGGAAGAAGGTTGGCACCTTATATTGCAGGAAATACTACCTGTGGTGATTCTGAAGTATTATCATGGAATTACTATAGGAAATGATCTTTTCTCTATGGTTGATGGTATAGATGAAGTCTATGACCATTTACCAATATCTTTAAGTGAGCATGATCAACTATGGATAGTTGGACAACTCCATTATCGAAGACATGAACAATTTTATAGGGTCCTAGCCACTGTGTTTATAACTTGCTAGGTATTTCTTGGAAACATGAATCAAATAATAAGGCCCAATCACCTATTGAGAAGATTTTTTTCTTGATGTGTGAATCATGTCACTTCTTTCTCTATTTCTGGACTATCTCTATTCTCTCCAAAGTAGATTTTCTCATTTCATCCAAAGAGTTGAGGTGAAGAAGGCGGTCTCACTATGCTATAGGAAGATCAATGTTGAGCTGTAGGGAAGCTCACAATGTTTTCTATTCAAATTCAATGGCCAACATTGTGGTTTTTTCATAGAGAATTTCAAAAGGATTGAATCCTGTTGTTGTCTTCCATGTTGTTCTGTAAGCCCAGACTACTCCTGGAAGGTGGCTGCTCCAATCTCGGGGATGTAGTTGAACTATTTTGGTAAGAATAGCTTCAATTTATCTGTTTGTAACTTCTTCCTAACCATTTTCTTGAGGATGGTAGGGACTGGAATTTTTATGTTTGATATTGTACTCATTCATAAGTGCTATGATTAGGGTTGATGTGAATTGTGACCCTTGATCTGTTACTAGCTCTTTGGGCACACCATAGCAGGTAAATATTTCTTCATATAGGTATTCAACCACTTTTTTGTTGCATGCATGCTTCATTTCTTTGACCTCTACCCATTTGGTGTTGTAGTTAGTGCAAAATAGAATGTGAGATTTTCCATTAGATGGTGGGTCAATAGGACCAATAAAATCCATGCCCCATTTATCAAATGGAGTGACCACCACTTGTGGATTTAGAGGCATTTCATTTGACTTTGTAGGGTGACATCACATTTCCTTGTATAGTTTGCTGCATCCTTATGAAGTGTAGGCTAGTAATAACTAGTTGTCAATATTTTCATAGCTATCCTTTTAGTTGCAAAGTGTCTACCACAAGGCTCATCATGACAATCATGAAGGATGTCATAAGTCTCATCCTCATGTACACATCTTTGCATGACTTGGTCTGGACCAGTATAAAATAATATATTATCTATCTAGGAAAATTGAAATTTTTTTCTCAATGAGTAGTTTTCTTTCCTTGGGAGAAAAATGTGTAGGCATCTTGTCAGCTATAAGATAGTTAGCTATATCAACATACTTTGGGGTTTTGACAAAAATATAAAACAAATTCTCATCAAGGAATGTATCATTAATCACATAAGTGTCAGTGTCATCATTCTAGAGCCTTGATAAATAATCAACCATAACATTAGCTCTACTTGGCTTGTGAATGATAGTTATATCAAATTCTTGTAGCAGCAAGAGCCATCTTGCTAACCCGCCTGAGATGGTAGGTTTGTTCATAAGATATTTTATGGCTGCATGGTCAGTATGAACAAAGATTGGGTATCCTGTAA
Source organism: Chamaecyparis obtusa (assembly GCA_027943335.1). Classification (NCBI taxonomy): domain Eukaryota; kingdom Viridiplantae; phylum Streptophyta; class Pinopsida; order Cupressales; family Cupressaceae; genus Chamaecyparis; species Chamaecyparis obtusa. Next base: position 1,167,468 of record BSBK01001133.1, read on the forward strand.
CATAATGATGAAATTTATTCAAAGCATAGACTACAACCAATAATTCTTTTTCAGTGACTATATAATTGAGCTCCAGTCCATGTAAAATCTTGTTGATATAGTAAATGGAATGTTAAAGGTTATTGGCTTTTTGACCTAAGACTGCTCCTATGGTATAATCAGAAGCATCAGTATGAATATGGAAATGTAAAGACCAATCAAGTTCTCTAAGCACTGGTGTTGTAGTAAGAAGGGACTTGAGCTGCAGGAAAGATTCCTCACAGGTTAGTGTCCATGTGAACTCAGCTTCTTTTGTAAGCAATGTGTATAATGGACTAGCTATCTAACTAAAATCTTTAATGAAAAACCTATAATAACCAACATGTCCTAAAAAGGATCTAACATATTTTTTCTTTGTAGGTATGCAATGTAAGAATTACCTCAATTTTTGTAGGGTCCACTTGTATTCCAACTTCTGAGATGAAATGTCCTAGCAAAACTCCTTGCATCATCATAAAACATTTTTTGCTATTTACATCTGATCAACACTTTTTCTAAGTTCACCAAAGCTTCGTCAAAAGTAACACCAAATGTGGTGAAATCATCCATGTAGATTTCTATGTAATCATGTGAGATATCAACAAAGATGCTGATAACAACCCTTTGAAAAGTAGCTAGAGAATTACATAAACCAAAAGGTGACAAAAAATAGGCATATGTTCCCCAAGGACATGTAAATGTGGTCTTTTCTTGATCCCCTAGAGCAATACTGATCTGATTATATCCAATCTATCTATCAAGAAAAGAAAAGTACTTTTTACCAGCTAAGGTATCCAAAACTTGATCAATGAATGGTAAGGGAAAATGATATTTCTTTGTAGCATTGTTCAATTCTTTGTAGTCCACACATATTCTCCATTTACATCCCTTTTTAGGGACACTTACCAAAGGAGATACCCATTTTCTATTTGAGATTAGATAAATAAAACCAACATTTAATAGTTTCTGCAACTCAGTCTTTACAATTTCTCTCTAGGTTGGGTTAATTATTCTTTGAGGTTGGCAGAGCGGTAAAATTCCTTCATTGATATAGATTCTATGTTTATAGAGCTTTGGGATCAATCCTTTCATATCTCCATAATTCCAAGCAAATGATTTCTCATGTTTACAAAGGAGTTGTGTTAACATGGATAATTGTGGTGATGACAGTTTATTGTTGACATGTAGGTTGTGACTAGGTGAGAGATCCACCTTAGTTGTTAGTTAAACAATTGATACTTCAAGTATAGGAGGTGTGGATATCTCATAGAGTAGTAATTGATGGATAATATCAGGCTCAACAGGAAGAACACAATCCTCATAGGTAGATAACTGCAAAATAGAATTTTCAGAGATATCTTTTACTATAAAATAGTCATTAGTAAGAATGATTTGAATCACATCATTATCTTCTTGAATTTTGAGGAAAGATTTTTTGTGTAACATCATAAGTTGAGCAACAAAGTTAAGCTCTTCCACCTCATCTCCCAAATCAGGCCAAATAGGAGTACTTAAATCTGGTTGAGGTTGGGCTAGAGGATATAAAGCTAACTTCTTAATTTCTTGGCCATCTAAAATGGTCATATTACCTAAATGACAACTTATATTGGCATTAGATGTGGCTAACCAAGGTCATCCAAGGATGACTGGGTAACCAACAAGAGTTACGTTAGGTGATAATATCATGAATTTGTAAGGATATTCCCAAGAATCTAATGTAACTACAATGTCTTCTATTATGCCATCTAGGGTGACATCAGAACTGTCTGCAAGGTGCAAGACTGTTGGAGTGGTTCTCAATCCTTCCATACTCAGTCTATGCATGGTATCCTTAGTCATAACATTAATAGTAGCACCCAAATCTATTAAAACATTTTTAATAGACTGACCATTAATTATAATATCAACAACTGGACTTCCAGGGTCTGAGTACTTTGGAATGACTATCTTTCCCAACATAATATCTACAAGTTTCCCAATAACATTGTTAGTTAAGAGATTTGTTCTTCAAAATTTGAATATACAAATTAACTCCAAATGCCCAGAAGTTAAGGACAAAGAGCACTAACAGTTGGATAGATTATTATTAAGTTAATAATCTTCCTCTAAATTGGAAGGTACAACTACTACTACAAAGATTTTTAATTTACTCTTCAATGCTAAAGAGAAACTACAAAAATAATAATTTTAACCCTAAAGTATCAAAGGTTTGAGCATTTGTACATAACCATGGCATGAATCAAATATATACCATTTGAAAAGAAATCACAAAGATCAAGCCGAAAGACTGATCCACACAATATATAAACAATAAGATGGAAGAGAACTTGAATTTCTCCCACAATTTAAAGAAATGCAAAAATATATCACGATTATGAACAAACTCCAATTGAAGTCACATCCATGAACTCAAATGAACACATCAAAGTTGTGATATATATTCAGATTTAATCAACAGATCAAAAATATTCTTTCAATTGTAAAAGTATTTCAAGTATCTCAGTATTACTATAAGAAAAAGATAACTTTCTCATTAACTAAAACACAAAATTTGGCCAACCCTTTCTCGTATCATAATAAGCCAATATATAGCCCGAGAGTATAAATGTCTTTATAAGTTTTTAAAACTAACTCTGACCAGGAGTGAAAAAGTAAAAGTAACTAGATTTTGATAGTAAAATAAATAAAAGAAAAGAAATGACCATAAATGGTCATCCCAACACGATCATCATGTAAGGTACTCAAGTCTGTGATTGGGATGAAGCTGATGAAGACTTGGCTTGTTGCTTCCTCCACTCCAAATGTTTAGTCAAGAATTTCACTACTAGCCGATGATTAGGAACACCAATATGTGCGATTCTCTATTTCCACACTTTATTTTCTCTTCAAATTAGTGCAACTTTTTACTTGTGCATCTTTAGGTGATCACGATAGACAATAAGCATGGATTCAATTTAATCCACCTGGGAGAAATTATCATCTGTGACTGTTTTGGTCTCTTTGATTACATGGATCCTATCTTTGAAGGTTTGGTTCATTTCCTCTAGATTCTACAAAGTCTTTCCATCTTCCTTGAAAAATTGCACCTTAATGAAACCAAGATCATTATTCATTACACTAGCCAAGGCAATAAGCTCTTTTAATAGTTTAGCAGATTCTTCAATTCCCTATTTTATAATAGAGTTTCTCCATTCCAAGTGTTCTTGTTATATAAAAATGACTTCATCATCAAACCCTAAGATTGGTCATTCAGGAAGGAAATTCATTAGGCCATAACTTTTTACTTCAAATATTTGGGCTATCACGACCATCCATTGAGTCTTCTCCTTATCCCACTTTACCACTTTTGTGTCTAGTATATCTTTCATAGTAATGGCATCCTCATAAGTCTAACTCAGATCATTAATGTATCTACTACCTATATCAATTACTAAATCTAACCAAATAACATAAGCTTCAACAATTGACCTATTACATTGAATCTGTTCCCTCATTTGCTGGTTATCTGGGGACTTTGGATCAAACACCATCGAGGACTGTTTGGTGGGAAGGAGATCTAGGTGATGAATAGAGTGAATATATTTAGGCATCTGGGATAGGGATAACTTCATTTATCTTTTATACCTCTCATCTTTCCATGTCCTTGTAATTATTTTATTGGTTGAGGATTCCAAGTGTTTAACATCCACTGTCCGGGTGGCTACACCTAGATTAATCTTTTCTATATTAAAATCTTCTGCTATCACTTCATCTGAGTTCTTCTCATTCTCTAGAATGGCTATCTCTGCATACCATCACCCAGTCTAAGCATTTGTTTCTATCATTACTTTGGTCTTGGGCCTCTTGATTTTAACCTCTTTTCCCAAACACTTACTCACCATATCATTATTGGGAAATGAGATAGGCACTATGCTCCTCTTTCTGTTGATTGAAGATTGGAGCCATGATGGTGTATCTATTGCCTTCTTAGCCTGAGGAGTTTGTAGTACAATAAAATCAATTGATAATGCATCATTAGTAGAGTTCTCTCTACTCATTTATTCTCCTCAAAAATTGTTTGAGTTTAGAACATCTAGAGTCTGTTCCTCCATAATTGTTGATCCTTCTTCGACACAGTCTAGTTCCATGACCTCCTGGCTGACCGAAGATTTCTTCAAGATCCTACTTATGGAAGGTGTAGATCTTGTAGGGGTAAGAGATTTAGCTCCTGAGGTGGCTTTCTTTGGTGGGCTCTGTTTAAGATCACATGCACTAGAATTCATCAAAATGTTAGTTGCAACACCTGAAATTACATCCTTCACTTTCTTGCTCTACGACAATGAGAAAACTTGATGCTGAAAAAAAGAAACAAAAACTTTACTTATAAAAGCAAAGATCTGCCTAAATTCATGACACGCTCAAGCCTTCATTATCCCCACATGAATTAATGATGAAATGAATTCAGTCTGACATACCATTGATCAATCATCATTTCACACCCTTTGAGCTCATAGACTGATGATTAGCTCTCCCAAAGTAATACATTTTAAATAAATTTGAAATCTTCCAGAATATTCTCCATTCATACCAACATTTATCTCCTTTTGAATATTTAATTACAACCTCAAATCCAAAAATTCTTAATTTTGAACTTTTAACCTTAAACTTGGAAGTTCAAAATGAAAGTTCAAAATGAGTGATACAAACCTGACCAAAGATGCAACAACTTCTTAACTTGATGAAATGAACTCACTTTTCTCTTTCACTTGTACAATTTGAACTTTGAAAGTTCAAAGTGAAAGTTCAAAACAAGGAACACTTCCTAAAGGATAAGCTCTTGCCAAAGTGAAGCCATGACAATGTAAGACTCACAAGCTAAGATTGAACATGGGACTTTGAACTTGGAAGGTTAAAAAAAAGAGTTTAGAATGAAAATTCAAAATACCAAAGATGTTATTTAGAAAGTGATGCAAAAAATACTTAACACCAGCAAAAATTGAGTGTAGCATTGGCTCCGGCTAGGGACCTGGACTGTCTACGGAAAAGGGATGAACTCTAGAATCTTTGGTTTCACAAATTTAGATATGGAGTTGGAAAGGAAAAAATTAACACAACAAAAACAAACTAAGAGCTAAGCACACCAAAAACATATATACAAGGGGGAAGAAAAAGGTCTACATTTGATATAACTTTAAGTCTCACCCATTGAATGGAAGGGGTAGTGGAGTCCCATCAAGATGCTATAAATTAAATGAATTAGGCCCAAGTACTTCATTGATAACAAAGGGACCCTTCCATAAAGATTCAAACTTACTATGAGCACCCTTCAGTTCTCTGCGCCTATCCTAGAGCAACACTTGGTCCTCCTGCATGAACTTTCTTGGTCTATCCTTTCTATCAAAGATCCACTTCACCTTGGCTTAATGCTTTGTTATATGAACAATGGGCCTTTCCCTTTCTTCCTGTATTCTTGATAGGTACATAGTTCTTTTTTCAATTGTATTTTGGAAATTACTATCTTCAATCACCTTTTCAAATCTGGCAGTAGATAATTCTAAGGGGAGGGAAAATTTGGATTCTATTCTGTACACCATCTCGAAAGGATACATCACTATTTCCCTCTTAGGAGAAGTCCTATCCACTTAGAGCTCCTCATATAGCTTTTTATGCTAATCTATAGCATTCTCGCTCACCAATTTCCTCATGATGTTGATCAAGTTCTTGTTGCTTGACTCTACCTGGCCATTACCTTGGGGATAATAGTCTGAGGAATGAGAGAGGGTAATACTATGATCATAATAGAACATCTATAGCTCTTGTGAGGAGAAATTTGTGGCATTATTTGTTACCAGCTTGTGTGGGATGCCAAATCTTACTAGGATGAATTTTCTTAGAAAGTCACAAACTACTATTGAAGTAGTTTTATTCACTAGGATAGCTTCTACCTATTTCGTAAAGTAGTCCGTGGTAGCCAAGATATGGGTGTGGCCAACATATGAAGGAGGATTCAATGGACCTATGAAATCAAGGCCCCACTAATGGAATGACTCTTCAATAATCATCGGTCTTAGAGAAGAGCTGCTAATTGTGGTTTCCTAGTAAACAATTTGCATTTTTCACATCTAGCAACCCACTGGTACATGTCTTTGAACATGCCCAGCCAGTAGTAGAAATTTATCAGGATTTTGAAAGTGGTCACAGTTGAAGAAAAATGTCCCCTACTTGCTTCATTGTGAAAATCCTTTAAGAACTTCTCCTATTGCTCCTTGTCCACACATCTGAGGAACATACCATCTAGGACCTTTTTGTAGAGAATATCATCAATAATCACATACTTGGCAGCCTTAAGTTTCAAGTTCCACTTCTCTTTCATGCTCAGATGTTCTGTACAATCCTCATAGGTCAAGTAATGTGCTAAATCAGAAAATCAAGGACCAATTAGGCTGACTAATAGTGTTAGGGGAAGCTTTTCTTTCTCACCTTCATTCTGTACCAAAAACTTACACAATCACTATCCTTGGACTAGCTTAGTAGGTGTGATATCCAAGTCAAATTCTTGGATTTTGGCTACCCAAGAAGCTATATTATTAACACTGACCTCCTATTGCATGAGAATTCTCTTCACAACAATGTTCAGAACATATACCTTGGAATGAGAATGCAATATGTAGTACCTACACTATTTTATTACTTTCACTAATGAAAAGGCCTATTTCTCTACTAGTGAGTAGTTCAATCCATGGTTTTTTAAAGGGATGCTCATGAAGGATATTGGGGTCTCTATCCCTTGCTCATTTTTCTACATTCGAATCCCTGAAAATGAATGATCAAAAGAATTACAATAGATGATAAAATATTTCTTGAAATTAGGATGAACTAAGGTTGGGGCTTTAACAATTGCTTCTTTGACTACTTCAAAAGAAATCATAGCTTCATTATTCCACCTGAACATCTTCTTTTCGCTCATCAAATTCATAAGAGGCTTCATTTTTTCTGCAAAGTTTGGAACATATTTCCTTAGGAAATTGACTTGATCGAAGAAATATTTTACTCCGGTTCTATTGGATGGTAAAGCTAGCTATTGGATTACCCTTACGTGTTATAGATCCACCCTTATCCCTTCCTTCAATACAATGTAACCTAAGAGTTTACCTTTGGTCACAAAAAATACTAAATTCTTGGGGTTTAAGGAAATTCCATGTTCTCGGCACTTTTGCAACACATGCTGTAAGTCTTTAATATGCTTCTTTCTCCTCCTTTAAAACATTGTTAAGTCACCTAGATAAATGACTATGATTTTATTTCTTAGATGACTAAAAGTGGCATTCATTTCTTGTTGAAATGTAGCGCCAACATTAATCAAGCCAAATGGCATACGCCTGTAAGTGAATGTTCAACAAGGTGTCTTAAAAGCCATCTTATGTTGGCCTTATTTCGCTACGCTAATCTAGTTGTAACTAGAAAATCCATCCAATAGAGACATTAGCTCTAATCCTACCATATTTTGTAAAATGTGATCCATCACTAGGAGAGGTTAATTATCTTTTAGACTCCCTTAATTCACGTTACGAAAGTCCACACATATGTGTATCTACCCATTATTTTTGTGTACTGGTACAATGTTCACCACCCAGGTAGAATGGTCAATTGGATAGATGATATGGGCCTACAACATCTTGTCCACTTCTCTAAAAATAGCATCGACTACCTTGGGATTGTAATTCCTCAACTTTTTCTTGAAAGGGCTTGTTCCTAGTTTAAGAGGAATATGGTTCTGCACTTGACCTTGATTAAAATCCTTTAGGTCTTTATAAGACCAAGAAAAAACATCCTTGCAAGATTTTAATTACTGAACAAATCTTTGTTTTTTCTTCTGGTATACAACAAACTCCCAAATTTACCATTTTGGGATCAAATTCTTCTCCAATGTTTACTTTCTCATAGGCCCCTGGCTCTGAGCTCTCGTGCACTTCATGGTTACTAGTGCAACAATCTCACCTATCAAACAATTTATCAAGAGAGATCACCAGTCACTTTGGAATCCTGTTACTCTTTAATTGAATCACCTCTAACTTTGAGTCACATTCTTTTTCAGGAGAGAATTCATAACAGTTGGATTGAGATCCTTCAAAGTATGTTGTGGAGAACATATCTGGACATTGCAGAAAAAGATTATTTTTTTATCATCGCGAAAGACCTCCCAAGAATTGGAGTTATCTGGAACACTAGGCCAATGGAACAATTCTATTCTATATACATCATCATCAAAATTAGGATGTGGTATTAGGAGAGAAGCTGACCTCGCCAAAGCATAAAATATAGAATTGAACTCCCTTGGGATTACCTTGATAGAAAAAGCTTCAAAACTCTCTATCTCATCCCAGACTTGATTGCGATAGTGATTGAGTCTGTCATTCTTCACTGTGAAGATGTTTCACACTTTTTTCACAATTAATTCTGCATCCCCCATAACTTTCAACATCTTAATTCCCCTTTTCTTTCTTCCTTGATCCCTAGTAAAAAAACTTTATATTTTGCAGTATTGTTAGTGTTACTGAACTCTAACTTGAAAGTGAAAGGAATCTTCTTTCCTTTTGGAGATATTAATACCACACCTGAACATTCTCACAATAGGTAGAGATAATCATGCCATTGTCTCTCTCTCAAGGGTAATATATCTATGCTATAGATTACCTATCCCCATCATGAAATACATTTAGATTGTCAACCTAGGGATGTAGACTTGAAATAGGACGATAACACAGTTTGTGCACTAAGTTCCTTTAGGAGTCAAAATACGTATGCTGCAGGAAGATAAAATGCATAAAAGGAATCTATACTATTGCTGCAGGAAAGTAAACACACTTGACTATTGAATGGAATTACTACAAAAAACATACAAAATGAATCTAAGTCTGTTTAACACTCAAAACATTCACTATACTCGTCTCTACAAATGTTGTAGGAACAACCACAAATATAATGATGCAGGAGTAAATAGTAGCTCTATTTGAAAATAGGAAAAGTAAAGAAAGAAAATCTATTCTACCTTAATCTAATACACCTCCCAAGTGGGCCCCCATGGTTGGCTTCTGCTAACTACTCAACACAAGAAATAATCCAAAATCACTCTTCCATTAAAATCTTCTTAACTGGTTACATAACTGAATAACTCACGAAGAGAAAAAATAGAGTAACTTCTATTATACTGAATACATAATTCTATCTTTCTCTAGTACCTACTAAATCAGTCAAAATCCCTTTATATCAAGGATCGACACTTATTGAAAACATAACAGAAAAGTCTCATTAAATCTCACCACATACGAAGGAGATAAAACAACCATAACATGATACAATTACTGTTGTCAACAGAATAACAGTTCTGAGGAAATGTAGCAAGACTAATTCCCTATATTTTCTGAAACAATAGCTCCTTCAAAGCTCAACACCACCATCAGAATTGCACCGAATTCTCTTGCCATGGTTGGTCTTCTAACTCCCTTCTTCAATGCAGATGTACCACTCTTCATACCACTCCGTGTTTACCTGAAAAGTTAGTACATTTAGTACATATATGCAAGTCAACATCTCAACTCCTACTTAGATGTTAGAACACAGCTTGAAATAATTATATGAAATACTGCATTATATTTATAATAGTTAGCTAAGAACACAAGGCTAAGCTAGCATTCAACAAAACAAAGAAGATAAACACCTATGATTAGACCTACAAAATGGAACTAAACAAACTCAAAAGCAATATACAACCCTTAAGAAAACCTCCAAGATGTAGAAGATTTGTCCAAAAGTTTGGATGTGTGCTCAAATGCTATGCTCAAGCTTCAATAGAGAAAATGACATGATAACTTTGCTTCAATGGTGGATGAAAATGAAGGAGGAGAGCTTCTCCTTTATAGAAAGATGGGTGAAATGGACAGTCAAGATTAAGGGGCAAAAGAGGAGTGAGCAACGGTGGAGATGCATCCAAGGGAGAGCACATGGATTGTGCTTTCTCAAATGCATAGCATTGTGACAAGTGTCACAATGAGGGAGGATGAAAGGAGAGGCACCTTTGGAAGGTGTGAGAGGGAACAAGTGTGTAAGAGGTGTAAGAGGCTTTTGATTTCTCATTGGAGGATGTGGAGGTGATGTCATAAGGGGTTGACTTTGGGGTGGATTAGCATTCTTTAATCTTGGATTATGATTGTCCACATGCTTAGGAGGTGATTAGGCTTGGTAAGTGGAGAATTAGGGAGATGTGATGGGAGGAGAGAGAATGAGTGGAGGATTATTAGCTAAGCATGGATTATTAGCTAATAGGGGGGAATTAGAATTAAATATTTTATTTAATTCTAAGTGGGAGGAAAATGAGATTTATGAATTAATTTATTTAGATAAAAGTATCCATTTAAATTAATAGAGGGATAGGGATTTAATTAATTATCAGACTATAGGTTTGTCATTTTGATAATTAATTGGGCTATAGTTAATTAATTAAATTAATTAACTAGGGGATGACATAAATTAATTAAATAAATAATATTTAATTAACAAGATGTCCTGGGAAAAGACTAAATATGCTTACTAAATTATGTAAGCAAATTTAGGTGTCTACACATATCATTCAGGCTACCCTTAGATTTTGTGGCTTTAGCTATACTTGGCATAGGTTCACATAAGTATAAGTAATCAAACGTCTTGGAAATGTTTGTCAGAGTATCAACAAAACATAAAGATCATAACAAAATTGAGTCAATAATTAGACTCATCATCTTCCCCCTACTAACAGAATGCTTGTCCTCAAGCATTGTATCTCCTTGCAATTTTCCTAAAATCTCCAACAGTAGTCTTTCCCTTCTTTCCACTTCTAGAAGTGTAGTAGAACCTCCTTGTGTGCTCCAAGTGATTTCCTTGATGTTCCTCAACCAGCTGATCCAACCTAGAAGTACTGAACTCATATAATGGCCAAAAGAGTGTAGGTGGATGGAATGATAAGGGCATCCATAATTCCCTTCTGGGTTGTCCTCCCAACTTCATGTAATTAGCCAATCTACTGACACCTGCTTCATAATTAATGGGGCTATGTGGCTCTACTTTTCTGAAAGCTTCTAGCATCCCGTTCCACCTATTTCTGACCCCTGAAAGAGTTCCTTGGGCTGTAAAATTGGGCAGTGTTTGATAGTCCCTGTAAAATTTATCCCTTAATGCAAACACTTTCTCCCTAATTTCTGGCTTTTGTCTCCCATATGTCAAATTGAGCCAATCCCTCAGAAGAACATCCAGTTTATGTGACTCAGCCGTTAATGGCAGAGGCTCAGATTTCTCTAGTTCCCTATAGGTGTTCAACTTTCTATCATAATTTGTCTTGTTATGCATCCATGACATTAAGGCCCTTAGGTGAATGTCCCCTATATAGAGCAGGGGATTCCACTCTGTTTCATGCGGGATAAGAAAATTGTGCAAATAAAACTCACATAACAAATTTTTTTGTCATGTTGGAAAAGTCTGATACAAACCATATAATTCTTGGGCTGTTTTGAGTTCACAATAAATGTCCTTCATTGTCATCATAAGTTGGAACAAAAGAAATTGCTCCTTTAAGAAAATAGCATATATTCTAGGTGGTGGTCTACAAGCTATTACCTGGTCAGCTAGTTTCAAGGCCTTGTTCATTTTCTCTTTTTGTTTGTTTAACTGCTCTTTGAGAGATTCAATTTCTTCATCCTTCTCAAACATTTCCCTTTGCATTTGATTCATTTCCTGCTTCCACCATGTTTTTTGAAAGGTAAAATGATTATACATATGAAAGAGGATAGACCGAATCATTGATGGAGGGAAGTCCTACATTTGGGTTTTATTTTTCTTCTCCTTAACATTCTGCTGGAAGAAATCACTGAACCATGATGATTGGTAAGGTATAATGGACACATTAGAATACACAGGATGCTGAGAAGTAGATTGAACATTCTTAGGAATGTTTTCTTGTATTACTTCAGGGTTCGACTCAGGCACTCCTTAATCATTCTGAGGCATGCTACTGCTAGGTTCTTGCTCATTAGGATTTTCCTCCATGTGTTGGGATTTTTATTGGGAAGGAGAGTCATCAGGAATAACTTCAACAGAGGGCTCTTTAGCTAGTGTTGGTGATGGAACATCTAGTTTTTGAGGAGAAGGTGGGGTCACTTGTCCTCTCATTTGAGGGCTTCTACACACAGCTGCCTATTCAACCACTGCAATTTTAGGTCGGTGAGATCTTTTTGCTTTACGTGCTACAGGAATAGATGCTACAGGAGTAGTTATTGCAGGACTCGACCATTTCCTTTTATTAACTTGGATTGCAGGGTTTGAAATTTCTCCTTCTAAGCTAGGGATTTCTTTCCTAACTTTCTACTTTCCTTTTCTTGAGGAAGAAGTGGGTACACTATTCTCTAGAGTAGGTTCAAGGAGTTGGTTTTTTGGTGGTAATTCTAGTTCTTTTTCTTTCACAACTACTTCTTCAGCAGGGTCAAAAGATTCTACTGCATCATCTAGAGGTTGGGCCACAAGATTTTCTTGAGGTTGCAAAGTTTTAGTTTGGACAAATTCTGCCCATGACATTGGGGAAACATCCCTAAGAGATTTTTCTACTAACAAATTGATTAGGGCATGGTGACTAATAGAGTTTGCATTGCCTTTTTGAGTTTCCTCAACACCAATACTTAGCATATTATAAAGAAAATTGGGAATATTAACCTGAAGATTATGCTTGATATAGCTAAGTAGCTTAAAATGGTGAGCATGTGGGTTTGAAAATCTCCCCTCACAGGTTAAATACCTGATGATGTGCATAGCTAGTCCTAGAAATGGCTAAGGAAGGGACAATCTGCTACACTCCTGCTTAGTAATTTCAAGCGGAGGATCACCCAGCTTGTAAAACTGAGCACAAGATGACCTAGCATCATGCTCATTTGGATAATGTTCGCCCACAATTGGTAATCTTGTAACCTTCACAATTCTCTCTTCTATAGCGACAACTGTCAATCCCCATATTGTTGCTTGCCTTTCTTCAAATGTACCCATGAATTCCATAGCAACCTCCTCATTAAACTCTGTTAGCTACAGAAAATAACCAAGCCAGCTGCATGCACTGAACCTATAGACTACTTCAACATCCACCAGCAAAATACCATGAACGATTGGTTCATGTCTCTATAAATTTCCGCCCATCTTAATAGTGCCAAATGTCTAACTTTTCAGTTCTCCAACCTACTACTAAACTTTTAGTTCTTCGGCAAATTCCCTCTTTTGAAATGCAATTACGATTCTTGAAAAATGCCAATATTTTCGCTTGCATTACCTTTGTTTCACTTGACATGAACTATAATAATGGCATTAATTTTAGAAGACATCAATACCTCTAGTGTGAGTTACCTCATAGATTAATTATGATCCTTTGAAGTCATGTCAAGTTCAGGAAATTGGAATTTGAAAGTACGGGGAAATGTGTGAAGGATTTAAAAATTAATGGAATGCAACCTAAGTACAACAATGATATGACAGGGGTATGACAAGGATAGTCTAAGAATGACACTTGAAAGTTAGTACACTTCCCCTACCCCCTACGAATGTTGAACAAGTGTCCTCACTTGTTAAATTTGGCACGAGGTTGGGAAACTAGCTTAGTGCTTATATTATATATTTAATGTAGTACTAAATATAATTAATTAAAACTATGCGCTAAAAATAAGTAAAGAGAGAAATTTGTACCTGGCTATGAATTATCATACATGAATGTTAGCTAAGGAGAGTGTTTATCTAGTGACTGCATGAGATTGATGATGTGGCATTTTATTGAAAGCATTTGAAAAGAGAAATTGTGGGTGACATGGAAGTTGGGTGGGTGGTAGATATAGAAATGAGATGAATTGGTGAGAAGAATATAGAAAAAATGAATGAATGAATATACCTCATTAAGTGAAGTTTTATTATGAATGCTTAGAGAATGCATGTCATGGTGAGGCTGTAGGAGGAAGGCTTTCACCTTCTACTGCAGGAACTATTTCCTAAGAGTCTAGTAAACTGTGCATGTTGAACTGTTGTAAGAATTCTTCTTTGGTTTGAGGCTTGTGATACAAATGCAAGTGGTGTCCATTGACTAACAACTTAAATTGTACTGGATCAAGTGTGGTGAGATGAACTACTCCATTATCAAAGACATGTTGAATTTCATAGGGTCTGAGCCATCTGGTTTGCAGCTTTCCTGGGTTCTCCTTGTATCTAGAATCATATAATAAAGCCCAATCTCCTACTTGAAATTGCTTATTCTTTATATGTGAATCATGCCATATTTTCCTTTGGTTCTGTATTAGTTCTATTCTCTCTAACGCTGACTTGCAAATTTCATCCAAGGAGTTAAGGTGGAGGAGACATTCTGCTTGTGTTGCAGGAAGATTGATGTTTAGCTCAAGTGATGTGCGCAATGTTTTGTGTTCAAATTCTATGGTCAGCATTGCTACTTTTCCATACATCAATTCAAATGGTGTGAACCCTATTGTTGTCTTCCATGTGGTATGGTAAGCCCAGACTGCTTCTGGTAATCAACTGCTTTAATCCTTGCAATGCAACTGTACTATCTTTGTTAGTATGGCCTCTATTTCTCTATTTGTCACCTCTGCTTGTCTATTGGCTTGCGGATGATAAGGACTAGACTTCTGATGCCGTATGCTATATTCCTTCATTATCTCTGTGATAAAGTTTGATGTGAACTATGCTCCTTGGTTCATGAAAAGCTCTTTGGGGACTCCATATCTGGTAAATATTTCTTCATACAAAAATTTAGTTACTTTTTCATCTCTTGCATTCCGCATAGCTTTCACTTCCACCCACTTTGTCAGGTAGTCTGTACAAATCAAGATGTAGGATTTTCCATTTGATGGTGGATTAATTGGGCCAATGAAGTCCATACCCCATTTGTCAAAAGGTGTTATTACTACTCATGGATTGAGTGACATCTCATCTGATTTCATTGGTTGACCCATCCTCTGACATTTATCACATTTTTTTGTATAACTGGCTGCATCTTTGTGTAATTGAGGCTAATAATATCCTATTGTTAAGATTTTCAGGGCTGTCCACTTTTCTGCAAAGTGACCTCCATAAGGCTCATCATGACAAGCATGGAGTATATCATACACTTCATCTTCTCTCACACATCTTCTCATAATCTGATCTGGACCAGTGTAAAATAGATTGTTATCTATCCATGAAAACTGAAAACTTTTCTCTGCAAGCTTTTTCTTGTCTTTTTGAGAAAAATGTGGGGGCATCTTATTTGCTACTAGATAATTGGCTATGTCTACATACCATGGGCTCTTGATTGCTATATGGAATAGGTGTTCATCTATAAATGTATCCTCAACCTGAGTAGTGTCTGCATCAGCATTTTGTAGTCTAGACAAGTAGTCAGCAACTACATTGGTCTTCCCTGGCTTATCAACAATTGTTATTGTATGCAAATTAGATGTCTAATAACTAGAGATGATAAATTAACTATTGAAAGCCAAATAAATCAATCTAATGCAACACAATGAAGAATACAAAGTAACTATAAAATGATGAAACTAAATCAATTACCTTCACCTACCATGCAGCTTGTCTCCATTGTCCTCCTAGCCTTGATTTCTTGAAGAGGTTGAGCTCTCAGATTTCCAAATGAAGCCTTCTCCCAAGATGCTACCAAAGTGTGGAGATTTTATGAAATGAGTGCACAATAGCTTATGCAATCTAATGGATGGAATGCAAATGAAATGATGATAATATGGATTGATTTCTCTTAGAATGCTTGGATGCTTGGATGCTTGATTGCTTGATTGCTTGAATGCCTATTACAAAAATACCTATTAGCTATTAGCCTAGAAAGGGGAAATGAGGCTCCTTTTATAGAGTTTTGGAGGATCTAGGCCTAGGTGGCACAAGCCTACGGTTGAGAATGAAAGGTGGAAGATCCTAGGGCTAGGATTGACTTGGTTGAAGGAGTTGAGAGAAAGGGGGATGTAGTTGGAATGTGAGAGGAAGAGTAGGGATGATGTTCCTCTCACATTGACATGAAGGAGAAGAAGGTGGAAGGGAAAGACACATGTCAAGTGTCTCACAAAGACCAAAGAGAGAAAGAGGGAGAGACCTTTTCCTCATGAGGACTCTTTGCACAAGTGTCCTATGAGTCACCTTTGACCCTTAGAGGTGGCTTGAGAAGCCCCTTAGGAATAGGGATTGTCTCTTGACTTAGTTTAAGAGAGGACATGTGGTCATGAGACCAAGTCCTATGAGGCCACATAGCCCTTAAGAATAGGACATGTGTGGGTGAGGATAATTACTAATAAATAATTAATAATAATTATTATTTTAGCCAAGATGATCTGTCAAGTGAGTGGGTAGATGAAGTGGACTAGGGGACTTAGTCATATTTAGGTGATTGTGTATTTAATTAAATCACTTTAATAAGACAAATTAGAAGACTTAGGATAGAGGAATAGACTATAGTGAATTTAGTAAATAAATTGAATAATTTATTTAACAAATAGAGGAATAATTATTAATTAAATAATAACTATTTAATTAATTTATCAAGTCAATATTAATTAAATAATAAATATTTAATCAAGTAATGAAGCCATTTTTAAGTGTATACATTTTGCCCCTCTTTGAAATAATGTGCGTGCCACATTGTTTCAAAGAAATTTCAAGTATTTTGCCCCTGCTCCAGACAATGTTTGAAATGACCTAAGCATGCCCCCTCGAGAGATTGATTAAAAAAAAAGATGATTGGAATTTTTTTTTTCATTTATTATTATTATTATTATTTTTTGGATAATCAATCTCATGAAAGAAACATGAGAAAAGATGGGTGAAAATGGGGTGAAATGGAATAAAAATGAGAGGTAGGGTCCACACACCAAGAACATAGGGTCCACAGGCTATAAATAGGGCTAAGGGGTCCACAATAAGCTCATTGTGTACACTTGTCATTTGGAGATCAAAGCGTGAGAGAGAGAAGAGCAGAGCTACCAGGATGCCATTTTCATTGTCAGATCACCACTTCGAGAGGGTCAGATGCTTCCAGCGACCACCTGATTCGGGTGAGTTGGTAGGTGATTCGATCCTCTTTGTCAATTCGATGCTTGTAAATGATTCACAGTAGATTTGTAGCATGTTAGGGTAGATCTAATCTTAGGGTTAGATTAGAATTTTTTTTTTTTTTTACTCGGAAGATGAATGCGCCGTTGCGGTGCATGAATGTGCAACAAATAGCAACTTTTGCGTAGAAACTCAAAAGTTCTATGCATTCATTTAGGGAAATGGCACATGCATGTTAGGATCACTTTTGTGTGGCACAAATGTTGTGTAAAAGTGCGCATTGGTTCTTTTGGCACATTGGTTATGACTTGTGGTGCAAATGTGCAATAAAATTGCACATACATGTTTTCCTGTGCAAATATGGAATATTATGGCGCATGCATTTTTTTGTGCTAAAAATTTATTTGATGGATAGAATTTGGTCAAATTAGAAAGTCAAATAGGTCAAACTAGATGTCGATAAGCTGAGTGGATCCGTCAGTGGTTAAATTTGATCGATTAGCTCAAGATAGGCAACATTGTAGCATGGTTGCTAGTAAACCAGTCTTGATATTAGATGATTGATAAAATCATTTATTAAAACATGTGATAGAACATGTTTGTAGTTGATATAGTAGGATAGATAGATGTTGTAGATCAGTTTATCAAAATTTGATAGATTTATTTTATTTGATTTGTATAGGAGGACAATACTGATATTCTGATGTCACGGGAGAGATATCCTATCACATAGAATCTGAGACCAGTGCTGTCAGAGACTGAAAAACTGTTGATTAGAGCATCTAGTTTGTATCATGTGATTTACATGCCCGAGATTAAGGTGAACCAGAGTATGATGATGGCATTGGCAGAGCAGTGGCACTCAGAGATGAGTACCTTCCATCTTCCGACACGATAGATGATAGTGACCTTAGAGGATGTATATCGCATCCTTCGGCTTCCTATCATAGGAGAGTTAGTATAGTATGATCGACATGGTGGAGTGACGGAGTGTAGAGCCATTTTTGGGGATGATGATATTGAGGATGGAGAGATCAGCTGGGAGGATATGGTCGATTTATATGACCCACTACTAGTGGTTCTAGCAGGGGCAATTGGGGGATTTGTATGCCCTGATGGTAGGTCACATAGATTTGTAGTTGGATGGGGCCACACACTACAACAGATGATGGATGGGACCTAATTTGATTAGGGTGTGTGTTTATTAGCACATCTATATCATGATTTGCATCAAGTGGTGTACCATAGGGGTGCATCATTATCAGCAGGGGTCACATTGCTCCATGTATGGGCATGGGAGTATATTGTAGTTTCTAGACCAATAGCGATTAGATTTCAAGGTGCAGGATAGCCCTATGTACATTTATACTCCTTAGTTTTGTCTCAGGCAAAATTGTGACATTTAGAGTTTTGGCGTTATACTTTTGATACACTAGATACAGTGACATGGAGACCCTACCTAGGTTGTGAGTCGTGGGAAAATGAGCAATAGATGGGATTTTGTTTTGAGTCATGATGGATTTAGGGTGGATGCCCTTTGTTTTGGAGAGACAGTTGGCCAGCTGAGTTCTGCATCAGTTTGGTAGGATCTAGGGCATGCCCCAGGGTGTGACAGAGTTCACCATGACTCATTAGGAGAGATGAGATTGGGGACCTATGGCATCTTTTGATGTGGCCTGATAGGAGTTTTTGGACATGCCATTTTAGGCATGGACCATGAGGGAGATAGTTGTAGACCCTGGGATGACTGTAGATCTTGAGCAACATTTGAGAAACTTCCCCGTGCAACAATTGATAGATTCGATAGTGAGGCCACCAGAGAGAGATCCAACAGATAGACACCATGGGAGACTTTGAGGATGAGATAGGAGGGGACAAGGGAGAGGAGGTGGAGGTGATGGTGGAGGAGATGGTGGAGGAGATGGTGGTGATGGTGATGGAGGGAGAGGGGATAGGGCTAGTCCATGGATGAGAGGAGGTGTTGTGAGGTAGAGGGGATTGATGCCACCCCCGACTAGACAAGGATGGAGATAGCCTCTGGCTCATCCAAAAAAGCCACTATAGCTAGCTATAGGAGCTGCCCTACAGGTACTAGTTGCACAGGTTCAGATACCAGCTGGCTTAGCACCAAGACTAGTTGTACAGGTATAGGTGCCGATACAGGTAGAGTAGATACAGGATGAGGTGGATGTTTTATTAGCCTAGGGTGGTGTGGTATAGGGTGGAAAAATCCATGATGACGTACAGGATGAGTAGGATGCTGAGATGCCAGATGTGGGGGCATAGGATGAGTAGGCTGAGATGGACATCGGGGGACAGGATCCCTATTTATAGAGAGATGGTGCTGAGGAGGAGCTAGATATTGATTCACTGCTAGTTTGACTAGCAGTTATTCAGGTACATGCATACTGAGTTCCTGGTCTTGACAGATGGATAGAGATGATGGATAGGCAGATGGGAGTGCTGAGAGATGAGCAGGATGCATCACTGGAGAGACTCGGGGAGTTGGAGATGTTACTAGATGAGCTACAGTGCACAAAGGATTTGGGTCCTCATGGAGATAGCATTAGAGCCATGATACATGCCAGGAAGGAGATATCCTACTGGCAAGAGGTGTACAGATAGGTGGTCTCGAGGGATCAATGGATTGGGAGCTACAGGGAGAGCTCAATGGCTATCAGGATAGTAGTTCATGATAGAGAGGCACCAACTAGTGGATGGGGTGTATCATCACACCCTCCTAGAGCACCGATAGGTTTAGGAGATCAAGGTGGATCCTCAGCATCAGGTAGTTCAGCATCATTGGGCCACATTGCATCTTATAGACAGTGGTAGACAAAGTCTGGAGGTAGTGGCTCATAGATTTGAGAGATCATTGTATACACTGTTGTACCATTATGTTTCATTGTATCATTATATTTTTGACTTGATGGACACTGACTTTGGACACATTGTTATATTGCTTTATATCACTAGACATTTGGACAGTTTTATTGTATTCTTATGGACATTGTATGATTGACTCTATATGATGGACTCTATATATATACAGTGATGCAGTTCTATCATGATTTACTTTGATTGATTTATATACATGTGCATACTAACATATGTAGGATGTGATGATTTATTTTGATATGCATAGAATGTATGACTTAGAATGCTAAATGCTTTATATTCTATTTGATATATTTGATGCTTAATGGTTAATCATATGATGGTGATATAAATGCATGTCTTAAATGAGTTTACTAATGCTTATGTGATGATGAATGAAATGATGTAATGAACAATGTGGATAATGGATAATAAATAAGTGATGTAAATGAATGATATAAATGATGATTGGAAACATATGTAATGGATAATAAATAAATGATGTAAAATGCATATAATGGATAAGAAATGAATGATATATAATGTGTATAATGGATAATAAATGAATGATATATAATGTGTATAATGGATAATAAATGAAAATGTTCATAAAATAACTAAAATATATAATGTTCACCCTAACGAAAGGACAATGAGATATGAATAACAACTATAACAACACATGAAACATGCATGTGATATAGATGGATAATATACAAATGATCATAACAAATAAAGATAATGCATGGCCTAAATGAATTTGATGTTTGTAAAATGCAAAATAAAACTCAATGTTTTTGTTGTCCAAATGTCCTCAACTTAAATAACAATGTATCTGACATAAGAAGAATAGACTAGGAGAATAGATAACCTAATAAGAAAGGTAACCTACAAATCTCTATAAAAGGAGCACTGATATGTAAGTCATGAACTGTTTAAATGAAATGCAATATGAAATGAATGTATCTCCACAACTTTAGGTAACATCTTAGAACTTCATGATAACTGGAACTTGATTTTCATCATTGAGCTCGTTATGTTGCAAGAAAATGCAAGCATCATGGTATAATTAAACCATGATGACCTGAGCACTTCTTGCATGGAGTTTAATGTAGCAAAATTGACAAGCATCTAGGTATAATTGAACCAAGATGACCTGAGTTTCATTTGCATAACAAATGAGGAATATTTCCCCCCTCCATCAAGGAACAAATATTTTGGAGTTGAGGTATGCGATGGCATATCACCATAAATAACATTGGTAGAACAACATGATTTGTATATTGTCAATACTATTAAACTGATGAAGGAACTTATACACAAACACCCCAATTACATTGTTCCTTTGATTTCATTGGAAAATATCCCACAAACAACAATCAAAGAAAATACCATGCCCCATCATGGTTATCCTAATCAATGACATTTTAGAGTTTCAAACTCATGTCAAAGATATCATGGAATAGCATAGGAAAGATGATAACAATGAAATCTAGATATGAATGCATAATTTACAACAAATCATTCTAACATGCCTATCATGAATATACATTTCTTTTTGCCAAAAGATAGTGTAAGATATAGTGATAAGTTGAAGTGATGATGTATAGTCAAGATTCGATAGATAAACAGTCATGTTTCAAAGGATAGATCACAGATTCTGATTCATCATAAAGATATCATTGTGAAAGAACATTTGATTGCATTTTCTTTGTCTGGTAAAAATACTCCATTGTGTTCTCTAAGAGTCATGACTATCATAGATCCACTTCCTAAACTAGGTCGAGGACATGCCCCCAGCTAGGTGATGGACTGACTTATTATGGATGAAGAAAGACGCAACAAGACTAGGATGAAGACCATAAAAAATGATAAAGCTATGATGGGGTTTTATTATGGGTAGATACAATGGATAGTGTATGAACTAGCCATTTTATTATGATATGTACATGGTGGGTATGGGGATTGACTAGCTGGTTTATTGTGGATATATACAATGAATGGACAAACTGGAAGAATCCTAATAGATAAAGGAGCTAACTTGATACACATGGCACCTGTTTCCAGGATTTCACCATATGCTTTTATTGCAATTTTCTTTTGATTTTTTGATTTTTATAATTTTTTGTATTTACAAAATATATACATAGCCCTTGCATTGGGATTTCAAGGATAGAACTTCTTGAGATGGATACTGTTAAGAGGTTCATCCAAAGGATCTCCCTTAGGTGTGGACAATTGATAGGCCTCAGAACCATAAACTGTTGTAACTACAAAAGGACCTAACCAATTAGGTTCGAACTTGCCCTTCTTTTCATGATGCGATTGATTCTTTGGATTTTCTTGAAGGACTAAGTCACCCAATTGAAAGTCTCTGATCTTTACCTTGCTGTTATACTGATGAGACATACACTGCTAATAGACTTTCAAATGATCATAAGCTCTCTGACGGCATTCATCCAATAGTTCTAGTTCAGTCAACCGTGCAACTCTATAGTCTTCATCAGGAATCAAATCTTTGAGAGTGACATGAAGTGAAGGCAACTCGACCTCGAGGGGTAGGACTACTTTGGATCCATAGACAAGGGAGTATGGGGTGGCTCCAGTAGGAGTATGAATGGAGGTTCGGTAAGCCCATAAGGCTGTATTCAGTTGGATATGCCAGTCATGGCCAGTGTCATTGACAGTCTTTTGTAGGATTTTAACAATAGTTTTATTTGACGCCTCAGCTTGGCCGTTTCCTTGGAGATAGTATATGGTGGAATAGTTATGGGTGATATGGAATTTTGTGCATAGTTCATCCATGTCCTAATTTTGAAACTATTTACCATGATTAGTAATGAGATACATAGGTATACAATATCTACAAATGATATAATTTAAGATAAACATGGATATTTGTTTCCCTGTGGCGGTAATCAATGGAACAGCCTCAATCCATTTAGTAAAATATTCTGTTGCAGTGAGAATCCATTTGTGACCGTTGGAAGCTGGAGGGTTAATAGCACCCATGAGGTCTAGCCCCCACTGATTGAATGGCAAGGTAGTTGTAAAAGGATGTAACTGTTGCACTGGAGCATGAATAAGGTTTCCATGTATCTGACATTTCTTACATGCCCTAGCAAAATGAAAGGAATCTATTTCCATGGTAGGCCAATAATAACCCATATGCATGAGTTTATTAGCCAAAGAGGGACCACTTGAATGTGTCCCACAAATACCCTCATGTACATCTTGCAAGGTAGTTTGAGCTTCATCATGCTTGAGACATCGTAGGAGAGTACTGTCAAGACCTCGCCGATAAAGGGTATCAAATATTAGGACATAGCAGGAGGCTTGGCGGAGAAAAGTTTGTTTTTGATTTTGGGACAAGTTAGGGGGTAGGATGTCATTGTTTAGATAAGAATAGATTTTTCCATAGATTGGGGAATCATGTCCAATTAGATGACATATAATACTCATATCAGGATCATCATATGCAGGACAAGTTAGGGATTCCACCAAGAACTCAAAATGGACCTTGGTATCTTCTGTATCAAACAAAGAAGCAATCATTGCCATTGCATCGACATCCTTGTTATCATGCCAAGGAATCTGCTCAAAAGTGATAACTGAGAAATATTGTTTGAAGTCATCAAACATACATTTATATGGTAATAAATTATCATCTTTAGTCTGATAATCATCATTAGCCTGGTTTATAATCAACTGAGAATCCCCATAGACATTTATTTCAGTTACTTTCCATTGCAAAGCCATCTTTAACCCAATCAGCAAGGCTTCATATTTTGCTACATTGTTGGTGCAAGGAAAGAGTAGTTTGTAAGATTTTAGAATTGTGTATCCTTATGGTGTGACAAAAAGAATACCAGCTCCTAAACCCTATTGATTATATGATCCATCAAAATATAGTTGCCAGGTTTGTGTAGATAGAGCCAAGATGTGTGCATAAGGAAACTCTATGTGTATAGGTTGGTCATCTGTTAATGGAGCATCTGCTAGCTAATCTTCTATCACTTGACCTTTGATAGCCTTCCTGTCTACATATTCAATATCAAATTCACTAAGTAGCATGACCCACTTAGCCAATCTTCCTGTCAATGTTGTTTTGCTTAATAGATACTTTAAAGGATCAATATTTTTAATGAGCTAGATTGAATGTGACAACATGTAATGTTGCCACTTTTGTGATGCAAAAACAATGGCCAAACATGCTCTTTCTATAGGAGAATAGTTTAGCTCATATCCCACTAGGGTGCGACTGATATAATAGATGGCTTTTTCTTTTCCTTCATGATCTTGCTAAGCCAATAGAGCACCTAGTGAAACTGTCATAGCTGAAATATAGAGAAAGAGTGGCTTGCCCAAAATTGGTGACATCAGAGTTGGAGGATTCACCAGAAATTGCTTGATTTTATTGAAAGCTGCTTCACACCGATCATCCCATCGGAATAAGATATTTTTATGCAACAAATGTTGAAAGGGATGACTTTGATCTACTAGTTGAGAAACAAATCTTTGGATGGATTGGAGACATCCCTGCAAGGATCTTAATTGACTGATGTTAGTGGGTGAAGCCATCTCCATTATTACTTTAAATTTTTCTGGATCTACTTCAATTCCATTTGCTGAGATAATGTACCCTAATAGTTTACCAAAGGTAACTCCGAATGCACATTTCTTTGGATTGAGTCGAATCTGATACTTTTCCATCCGGGTGAATATTCTATCCAACACTCTCAAATGACCAACTTTGTCTTTGGATTTTGCTAAAATGTCATCAACATAATCTTCCATAATGATGTGCATCATATCATGAAAGATTATGGTCATTTCTCTTTGGTAAGTTGCTCCAGCATTTTTGAGGCCAAAAGGCATCACATTCCAGCAGTATGTACCCCATGGACAAGTAAAAGTAGTCTTCTCTTGGTCTTCTGGTGCAATCTTGATTTGGTTATAGCTAGAAAATCCATCCATTAATGATAACATCTCATGCCTAGCTGTTAGGTCAACAATAATGTCAATATTTGGCAGAGGAAAGTCATCTTTCAGACAAGCTTTATTAAGATCTCAAAAATCAATACAAATCCTGATAGACTTGTCAGGTTTTGAGACGGGGACAATATTTGAAATCCACTCAGCATAATCAATAGCTCGAATGAATCCAACATGTAGGAGCTTCTTCAATTCTGCTTTAACTATTAGTGCAATGTGTGGGTGCATCTTGCAGAGCTTTTGCTTAACTGGTTTTATACCTGGCCTGATAGATAAATGATGCATAATGAGATTTGGATCCAAACTAGGCATATCAGCATAGGGCCAGGCAAAGTTGATTTGTCTCTCTTTGAATTTTTTTGTAAAAGCTTCTTTCTCTGATTCTATCAAAGATGTTGCTACTTTGAGGATGCGTGGAGACTCCTCTATTCCAATGTTAAGTGGTACTGTTGGTTCTATAAGAATGGCAGATTGCTCTTGATATAGATAGTTGGGAAGAGTGTCAATCCTTCCATTGTCAGGCACCTCATAGAGGTTTTCACCATCAGATGCGTCATTTCTTTTTACTATTTTTGGATCTAATCCTACCACTACGTGGTTTTCACCATTAGATCTATTGATTATTTTTATATTTTTATGAATGAAAGGATTGGCACTCTCACCAAAGTAGGCCATGCCATTGAGTTCTATCAAAAATCCTAACTTGTGATCTCCTGGTGGTAAATGATCTTTGATTCCAAGATAGTTAATGATTGCATCATCATTATGGAATACATCAAGTTCTGGATGATCGGGCGAATCCCAATCGATAAGTTCAGTATATATAAGGGGCATTGGATCATTCGGGTCAGTTTCAAAGGTAGAGATGGTATTCATGGAAAAGTTGTCAAGGTTTATGATGGTATCAGTGAGGTCTATTTCCATACTCTCATCCAATTCATCTATCGCAAGATAAAGATCACTTTCCTCACAATCATCAAAAGTAGTATCACGTGGGACCAATCCTAATGAGTTAGTCTTTGAACTCTCTCCCTCATGGTAATAATTATTATAGTGATGGACAACATCAACTACTATCTCTTTAGTACAATTAGATAATGAATCCCATTCATAATCATTTGAGTCAGAATCATCATTATCCCCAAGTCTATCAATGATTCTTTGTGCTATCCTTCATTTCTTTGGATCTACATACATACCATTCTTTCTGAATTGTAAGGTAGGAGCTTTAGATATCTCATGAAAAGGGGTGACCTTTTCTTTTCCTTTTGGTTCTTTTGGTCCTTCTCCTTTGTATCCTAATCCTATAGTGTCTCTTTGATAGTTTGGATTTTGCAAAATTGGTTTGATAACCCCTTCTCTTTGTAACCCTATAGGTCCAGCACCTTGGTATCCCATCTTTTGTTGCAAAGTATACCCTTTACCATAGACATCAGGTGATATATATTCATGTTTGATATCCTCTTCCTTCTGTAGTGACTTAAGAAAATGATCAGCATTACGCTTAGTTGCCTCTTTGGATATTGTGCCCCCACTTATAAATGTGTCATAAACAAGTGTTGAAGGGGGTTCTGATTGTTGTTTAGTGATCAAAGATCTACCATATGATCTAGGAGATAAAGGTAACTCTATGATGCAAAGAGCTTGACCTAAATTGTATTCTCCCATGCTTCTTTCTTTTATATCTATCTTGATCCCATTTGATTTTGAAGTTGATGCGATATTACTAGGATCACTGGGTGTAGTTGTAGAAGATCTAGTATGGTTATAAGGCATCAAAGAGTTAGATGTCTTCACAAAGCTACAATACTGGAATGGATTAGTGTCTCCTTTGATAGTGACTTCCTGACCATTATGAGGGAATTTCAAGCATTGATGATAGGTTGCTGGTACAACTTGCATGGAATGAATCCATGGTCTTCCCAAAAGAATATTATAAGCAAGATCCATGTCTATAACTTTGCAAGGTAGATCTTTGATTATAGGACAATCCTACCCCAAGGTATATCAAATTCCTACAATAGTAAGAGCCATCTTGCCAACTTGCCTATTATAACAGGTTTGTTCATCAAATATTTTATTGTAGAGTGATCAGTGTGAACAAAAATAGGATATCCTATGACATAATGTTAGAATTTGTTCAATGCATAAACTAAAGCTAGGAGTTCCTTTTTAGTAACTGTGTAGTTCAATTCAGGGCCATGGAGGCTTTTACTGATATAGTAAATTGCATTCTCAAGGTTAGTAGATTTTTGTCCCAGCATAGCACCTATGGCATAATCAAATGCATCTGTATGGATTTGGAATGGAATAGACCAATCTGGCCCTTTGACGACTGGTGCAATGGTTAGGAGTTTCTTTAGTTGCAAGAAGGACTCATCACATGCTTGTTTCCACTTAAATTCAGCTTCTTTGGTAAGCAGTGTATACAGAGGGCTAGCAATTTGACTAAAATTTTGAATAAAGTGTCTATAGTATCTAGCATGTCCTAGAAAAGATCTTACATCTTATTGTTTAGTAGGGGTAGGTAGTGTAAGTATTATCTCTACTTTAGCTGGGTCCACTTGAATTCCTACTACTGAAATGAAATGCCCAAGTACCACTCCTTCTTGCATCATCATAAAGCATTTCTCACTATTAAGGGATAGATTATGTTCTTAACACCTGATTAGTACCTTTTCAAGATTATTCAAAGCCTCATCAATTGTTACTCCAAATGCTATAAAGTCATCCATATATATCTCCATACAGTCATGTGATATGTCAGCAAAAATACTAATTACAGCTCTTTGAAACATTGTTGGCGCATTACACAATCCAAAAGGTAGAACTGAATATGCATATGTCCCCCATGGACATGTGAATGTAGTCTTCTCCTGGTCCTCTGGAGCAATAGTTATTTGATTATAGCCACTATATCCATCAAGAAAGGAAAAGTACTTCTTACCAGCCAAAGTATCAAGTACTTGGTCAATGAATGGTAGTGGGAAGTGATCTTTCTTGGTAGCTTTGTTTAACTCCCCGTAATCCACAAAAATCCTCCATTTTCCTCCCTTTTTGAGTACTATAACCAAAGGTGATACCTACTTACTATCAGATATAGGATATATAAAGCCAACATCTAGTAACTTTTGCAATTCTATTTTAACTATCTCCCTTAATACTGGATTAATCCTTCTTTGAGGTTGGCAAGGGGGTAGGCTACCTTCATTGATATATATCCTATGAGTACATAATGTTGGGCTTAATCCCTTCATGTCCCCATAATCCCATGCAAATTCTTTCTCATGTGTTTGCAGTAGTTTAGTGAGTTGTTCCATTTGTTGTGGAGGCAACTTGTTATTCACATGGAGATTATGACCTTTGGAAAGCTCAATAGTCATTGTAAGGTCAAGCATGGATACTTCAGGTATAGGAATTGTGGTTACTTCACTAGGTAGTAACTGGTGGATAATATTAGGTTTTGAAGGTAACACACAATCCTTAGGATTATCTTCATATGTACTTAACTCTAAGATAAAACTCTTAGAAACATCTTTGATTACAACACAGTCATTGTTAAGAATGCTCTGAATGACTTCATCCTCTTCTTGCAGCTTTAGGAAGGATTTCCTATGTAACATCATGAGCTAAACCACATAATTTAGTTCTTCTTCCCCATCTCCTAAGTCTGGCCATATAGGTGTACTCAAATCTGGCTGCGATTGAGCTAGAGGATACAATGCTAGTTTCTTAGTGGCTTGCCCATCTAAAATTGTCATGTTCCCTGATCTACAACTTATGTTTGCATCAGCTGTTGCTAACCATGGATGTCCTAGAATAACAGGGTAACTAGCAAGGTTGACTTTTAGTGAAAGGATCATGAAATCAACAGGGTACTCCCAAGAATCTAAGACAACTATTATATCTTCTATCATTCCATCAGGAGTAACAGTAGAGCTATCTGCTAATTATAATACTATTGGAGTAGCTCTCAACCCTTCAATACTTAGCTTATTCATAGTATCCTTAGTCATTACATTAATGACATCACCTAAGTCTATTAATGCATTTTTGACAGATTGGCCATTAATGATTATATTCACAACTGGACTCCCTGGATCTGAATATTTTGGTATTACCAGTTTTCCTAGCATGATATTAGCTAATTGTCCTATAACATGAACTATTGTAAGATCCTTTTTCTTTCTCCCACGATTTTTAAGACAAGCTTCTTTTATTGCTTTTCCATAAACTGGAACATCTTTTATTGCTTGAAATAGGGGAATTTGGACATGCATGTTCTTAAGGTGGTCTATGATATCAAATGGCTGATCTTCTTCTGGTATGGGTTTCTACATGCTGAGGCTTTGAAGAAAAGGTGGTTTAACTGATGTTTGAACATTAGCTGAGTTGGAAATATTTTCTGATGCAACAGTATTTGGAAAATCATTCTTTGGAATCAGTTCTGCTGCTACAGGAAGGTTTGGCACTTCAGTGATAAGGGGTGGTTTAGGTGCTAGCAAGGTAGTACTTGATCTTAGGTGTATATCAGCTATATCAAGTGCATAGGTAGGGTACTACTGAGCATCAGTAGCATACATTTATTGCTATGGTTGTTGACTGTTTGGATTTGGTTGAGGTTGAGCAGGTAATTGCATTTGCTTTTGGGGTCCTACATTTGGAGGTGGTGGCAGTATTGTAGGCATATTTGTTGGAGGTGGTAGAGGTGGATATCCAAGATTTGGGTTAGGCCATTGCTGAGGTCCTCTCCACTAGTTAGTAGGCTACCAATTTCCTTGTGGTTGTTGCCATTAGTTTGGAAATTGTGACCATTGGGTTGCTATGGAGGATACCATTGATTTTGTTGATTATTGGCCAAGCATTATTCCAAGTGGGTTGATTATACTATGGAGGACTTTGGACATTCTAGTTTTGCCACTAACTATTATATGGACTTGAAGTTTGTAATGGGTCTTGAGGCATACCTTGTCTCATGGCCCATGGTTGGCATTGAGCAACAAAGAATATTTTCTTGTCCTCTCCTTCTATCTTCAAGCACTCAGTTGGAAGATGTTGGTTCTCCTGGTTTGTGACCAATTTGCACTAACAATCCTTCTTTTGTTTGTGGCAATGAGGAAAGTATTAAGCCAACTGCGCCTCTACATCTACATGTTTCTTCTTGGTGGTCATAGTGTCCAGGTGTGTAGAAACATCATTTATGATGTCTTTCTTGAAGTCTGATAATAGGTTTGAAATCTCCATCTTTGAAATTCAAGAGCCACTTCCTTTATTCAACGTTGAACGAAATCCTCTTCCTTTCTTAACCGCTACTCTAGAATAGTTCATACAAATCTTTTGAAGGTCATCTCAGGAGGACTGAGATATATCACCTCTAGCCATGAGGTTTAGATCTTCAAGACAATTTTCATTCACTCCTCTTAGAAAAATTAGCTTCTTTGAATCCTCTTACAATGCATGTTGTGGGTTCTTCTGTAGGCTGAATAAGAAGCATGATGTGTAGTATTCTAATGTCTCATCTTCCCTTTATGACATACAGAAGATTTCATCTCCTTTTGAATCACTTCCCTTGTAGTAGTCTTTATACTTCCTTAGAAAAAAATCTCTCATTCCATCCCAATTAGCTATTGCATTCGCTCCCAAGCCCATGAACCATCTGAGGGCTGATTCCTTTAGTGGAATTGGGAAAAGATTAAGCTTATGACTATCAGTATTGTAGTAAAAAATTTGACACAGTAAGTCAAACTTGAACAAAAAGGTGTCAGGATCTTCCATAACAAGTCCATAGAACTTTGAAAGTGCGGAAGCAGGTATGTTTTTGAGGTTTGGATTGTTAATAAGGCTTGGAATTGGAAATGGAAATGTAGGAGCTACCATTACTGGAGGTGTTGGATATTGAAACTGTGGCGGGAAAGTATTGTTGACTGGAGGATTTTGAGCAATAGGTGGTCTTGGAGTAGGATTATTATTATGAAAAATGGCCAATATTTCTACAAAAGGATGGAGGTCAAATATTTCTTGGGTTTCTTCTTCTTTTGTTGAAGATGATGCAATAAACTCAGGACTGGCATCAAGATATGGTAATTCTTCTTCTTTAAATTCTTCTTTCAGTTTAATGGGCTCCTTTGGAAGAAATCTACCATGAGAATCTCACCTTCTTCAATTCATGCAAGTAAGTTGATGAATTGTGAAGCAAGCTTAAAACTTCTTGGTATTAACTAAAAATAGGAAACTAATCTAAACAATAAATGACTCTTTTGAGGTTCCTAGTTTGACACCATCCCCGACAGCAGTGCCAAAAATGAAAAGTCTCACAATAGGTAGAGATAATCATGCCATTGTCTCTCTCTCAAGGGTAATATATCTATGCTATGGATTACCTATCCCCATCATGAAATGCATTTAGATTGTCAACCCAGGGATGTAGACTTGAAATGGGACAGCATAGTTTGTGCACTAAGTTCCTTTAGGAGTCAAAATACGTATGCTGCAGGAAGATAAAATGCATAAAAGGAATCTATACTATTGCTACAGGAAAGTAAACACACTTGACTATTGAATGGAATTACTACAAAAAACATACAAAATGAATCTAAGTCTATTTAACACTCAAAACATTCACTATACTCGTCTCTACAAATGTTGTAGGAACAACCACAAATATAATGATGCAGGAGTAAATAGTAGCTCTATTTGAAAATAGGAAAAGTAAAGAAAGAAAATCTATTCTACCTTAATCTAATCAACCTCCCAAGTGGGCCCCCTTGGTTGGCTTCTACTAACTACTCAACACAAGAAATAATCCAAAATCACTCTTCCATTAAAATCTTCTTAACTGGTTACATAACTGAATAACTCATGAAGAGCAAAAATAGAGTAACTTCTATTATACTGAATACATAATTTTATCTTTCTCCATTACCTACTAAATCAGTCAAAATCCCTTTATATCAAGGATCGACACTTATTGAAAACATAACAGAAAAGTCTCATTAAATCTTGCCACATACGGAGGAGATAAACCAACCATAACATGATACAATTACTACTGTCGATAGAATAACAATTTTGAGGAAATGTAGCAAGACTAATTCCCTATATTTTCTAGAACAACAGCTCCTTCAAAGCTTGGAACCACCATTGGAATCATGTTGAATTCTCTCACCATGGTTGGTCTTCTAACTCCCTTCTTCAATGCAGATGTGCAACTCTTCATACCACTCCGTGTTTACCTAAAAAGTTAGTACATTTGGTACATATATGCAAGTCAAAATTTCAACTCCTACTTAGATGTTAGAACACAACTTGAAATAATTATAGGAAATACTACATTATATTTATAATAGTTAGCAAAACATATCATTCAGGCTACCCTTAGATTTTGTGGCTTTATCTATACTTGGCATAGGTTCACATAAGTATAAGTAATCAAATGTCTTGGAAATGTTTGTCAGAGTATCAACAAAACATAAAGATCATAACAAAATTGAGTCAATAATTAGACTCATCAATACCCACACCTAAGCCAGTATAGAAACAACTCCCATCTAACTCCATGGTCCATAAGGATTTATTTTACACTTGCACCTCTTTAGCTATGTCAATTTTAGGAAGAATCACATAATTACCAAATTTAGATTCTTCATATAAAATATGGGACTTTAGGTCATTAGAGGGAAGGACAATATATTTTAATTTTGGCTCAGGTTGAAGGATGACCTTTTCTTTACCCACTAAAATGCTAGCTTGTGACCAATCCAATTTAATCTCCCTCCCAAGGTCTTTACAGAAGGTGTGACTTAGCAACATACCATAACTTGTAGGAATATTGACAACCAAAATTGTTAGTTTGAGCCTTTTTGTAGGATGGGCTGCTAGAGATACTTGGGCATCCTTAATTTGACCTAAAAAAGGCACATATTTTGAGTCCATGGAATAACAATGTCCAAAGGTTTTAGTGAGGGGAAAGTCCAATGCTTTAGCTATAGAGGAGGACATTATGTTATTTGAAGCACCAGAATCAATAATACAATTACTAAGCTTGTGACCGTAAATGAACAAGGACACATAGAAGGGCTATGGCTTTAAAAGTGATTGAGCATTTTTAGTTAGGATTTCTCTTTGAGGTTGCGGTTCAACAATTTCAGGCCAACCTGGTGAGTTGGAAGAAGATGGTTGATTTGACTGTGCATTCACTAGGTTTTCAATTGTCTTTGATGACTCATTTCCTCTAACACAATAATTTTTTTAATTTAATTCCCTAGGATTTAATCTGAGATATTCAACGGGGGAAATTTGAATTTTAGAAGATTTGCAAAATTCAAGAATATCAAAAGATGGGTCAACATTAGACCTTTTTAAAATTGGAACTTTTGAGGAATTTGAAAATTTGATCTCTGGAACACTTGAAGTTCAATTTATGGATTCACTTACCTTATTGGTAGATGCTGGAGATGAAACTATAGGAGAGGGTTTGTATCCTATTTGGTTTCTTATTAACACTAAACATGAGGGCTCCTCCAAATTCACCAAAATACCACTTCCTCTATTTGAATCTGATTCGTACTCGAGGTAAATTTTTTTGGAGTCACCATGTAATTTTAGACTGGCCTCATCTTCATGAACCTCTTCCACTTTTTCTCTTTGATTATTTATTTGAAAATACCTCACCATTTTTGGGCAAGTATTTTCATCATGATCATTTGTCAAGTGAAACACCCACATATTAGCCTTGACATTTAGGGAGCCTTCTATAGCCAATCTCTAATGAGAAGATGATAATGTTAACTATTTTCTAGAGGTTCCAGGGGATTGATTTTGAAACCTTCATGGGATGTCTTGATAAGGGCCATTTCTTTTGGGCAGTTTCTTTTTTAAGGTGATCATATCATTCACAAGTCTTTGGACCACAGGGTCAGATGGAGATGATTCTTGCTAATGGGGAGTGTGAAATTCTTTTCTCCACTTCCCTGTAGTGATCAAATCATCTTCTAATTCTATTTTCGATGTCTGAGCGATACCCAAATCTGCTGGTCTACTTCTTTGGAGATGAAATCCAAGGTATGGAGGCATAGAATTTACAAAAAAATATTGTTGATTCTCTGGAGTGGGTCTCTTCCCCATAGGGATCTTATGTACAAGTTTATTGTATTTATCTAAATAATCTCACATTGGATCATGTATTTCTTTTTTAATTTGTGTCAATTGAGCCAGCAGAGAATGCTCATCATTGACGCTCTTAAACCTATTTTCAAAAGATGTCTTCATATCATTCCATCTTGCTATTGAGTCTATTGGAAGATGGTTATACTACTTTATAGTACCTTCAAATAGATTTTTTACAAATAGACTCACAATGATGTCCTCATGCTGCACATCTAGGAAACCACTTTCCACATTAAAGCTATTCAAATGTTATTCAACTAAGACCTTTCCATCTCGAGTGAATTTTGGTAATACATCTCTAACACCCTTTGGTAAAGAATGATGTGCTACAAGGTTTAAGGGTCCTACAACAACACCCCAAGGATTAGCACCCATTGCATTTAAGAAGGGTTGAAGATTAATATTTAAAAGGGTAGGTGTCCCTAAAAGGACTAGGGCATGGAATGATGGTGAGGCTAAAGATTTTTGAGTTGGCTTAGGCTTATGCCTAGATTTCAGAGGTAGGGTTAAATCAAGAGAACTTGTAAGTCATTTACGAGTTTCTAAATCTTGATCTATTAAACCCTTCTTTTCTTGAGACCT
Organism: Chamaecyparis obtusa; assembly: GCA_027943335.1. Classification (NCBI taxonomy): domain Eukaryota; kingdom Viridiplantae; phylum Streptophyta; class Pinopsida; order Cupressales; family Cupressaceae; genus Chamaecyparis; species Chamaecyparis obtusa. Next base: position 1,202,199 of record BSBK01001133.1, read on the forward strand.
AGTGAAACGTCTGGAATCCAATATTTTGATTTTAAGGCCCTTGGGATGCTCTATCTACTACTGTGCCTTATTGGTCTACATGAAGTCCCCTCAACCATTCACCAATATCCTCTTCTTCTTCTATCACTAACCAAACCTGCTGGTACTATTGATTTCTCATTCTTGATTTCCAGGCTAAAGCATTAAGATCTGCAATAATACCTTCCTGGGTATCTAAGAAATGTAAATTAGGATGCAAGACTGGGAGAATTTCCTCTTGATCAGGTATTACATTAGCAGAAACACCATGATTATTCATTCACATAGAAAATATTGAATTTCAATCTACTTAGTGTGAGTATCCCCAATAGAGTCACCAAAAATCTGTTAGTTAATAGATTTTTCCTTCAAAATTTGAATATACAAATTAACTCCAAATTCCTAGAAGTGAGGACAAAGAGCACTAACAGTTGGATAGATTATTATTAAGTCAATAATCTTCTTCTGCATTGGAAGGTACAACTCCCTCTACAAATATTTTCAATTTACTCTTAAATGCTAAAGGGAAACTACAAAAATAATACTTTGAAAAGCCCAAGAGTATAAATGTCTTAATAAGTTTTTAAAACTAACTCCATCCAAGAGTGAAAAGTAAAAGTAACTAGAGTTTGATAGAAAAAAAATCAAAGAAAAGAAATGACCATAAATGGTCATCACATCACGATCATCATGTAAGGTACTCAAGTCTATAATGGGGTTGAAGTTGATGAAGACTTGGCTTGTTGCTTCCTCCACTCCAAATGTTTAGATGATAATTTCACTACTAGATGATGATTAAGAATGCCAATATGTGTGATTCTCTATTTTCACACTTTATTTTCTCTTCAAACTAGTGCAACATTTTCCTTGTGCATCTTCAGGTGATCATGATAGACAATAAGCATGGATTAAATTTCAGCCACCTTGGAGAACTCATCAAAATGTCATTTGTAGCACCTGAAATTACCTCCTTTTCTTTCTTGCTCTGTGACGATGAGAAAACTTGATGTTGAAAAAAATAACATAATGTTTACTTATAAAAGCAAAGATCTACCCGAATTTGTGGCACACTCAAGCCTTCATTATCCCCTCATGAATTAATGATGAAATGACCTTAGTCTGACATACCATTGATTAAATGTCATTTCACACCCTTTGATCTCACAAACTAATGATTAGCTCTCCCAAAGTAATACATTTTAAACAAATTTGAAATATTTTAGAATATTCTCCATTCATACTAGCATTGCTCTCCTTTTGAATATTTAATTACAACCTCAGATCCAAAAAAATTTAATTTTGAACTTTGAACTTTGAACTTGGATGTTCAAAATGAAAGTTTAAAATGAGTGATATAGACCTGACCAAAGACACAATGACTTCTTAACTTGATGAAATGAACTCACTTTTTGCTTGCGCTTGTCCAATTTGAACTTTGAAAGTTCAAAACAAGGAACACTACCTAAAGGATAAACTATAGCCAAAGTGAAGCTACGACAACATAAGACACACAAGATGAGATTGAACATGAGACTTTGAACTTGGAAGGTTGAAAATTTTTTTTCTTAATGAAAATTCAAAATACCAAAGACGTTATTTAGAAAGTGATGCACAAAAATACTTAACACCAACAAAAATTGAGTGTAAGAAACATGTACTATTTGAGGATCCTTTTTCCTACATCCTGGCTTTTTGAGGCAGGCTTCTTTAATAGATTTCCCATAGAAAAGAACATCTTTGATTGCTTGAAAAAGTGAAATTTGAATATGCACATTTTTCAACTGATCAAGAATATCAAATGGGGTTTCATCTTGGGGTACATATATATTAGCTCTAAGCCTATAAGGAAAAGGAGGATTAGCTTTGGTATGAATGTCAACTTGGCTTGATGTATTATTTGGTGGAACATTATTTGAAAAAGTAGTTTCTGGAAGAGGTGCTGATGCCGCATGAAGATATGGAACTTCTGTAATAATAGTAGGTTCTGGTGTAGGTAAAGTAATGCCAAATTTTAAGTGAATATCAGTTATTTATAATGCATAGGCATGGTACTGTGGGGCATCTATAGCATACATAGGTTGCTATTGTTTCTTTTTGTTAGGATTAGGTTGTGGTTGAGTAGGTAATTGTGCTGGCCTTGTGTTGGCTCTTGGTTTATCAAGATTTTAACAACCTTGGAAATACAGAGATGCACCTATGGGGTAGTTTACTTCCCACAATCAGTACATTCATACAAGAATAAGGACCAATGAACAAAGCACAAAGGATTTCTACACTTTGAACTCTGTAGAATTTAAGCGGGTGTGCCTAGGATTAGGATCACTTAATTTTCCCTTTTTCACTAATCCTCACAAAGTAGATATGTTCCCATATTACTTCTTATTATCTGTGACATAAGAGAAAAGGATGTGAAGCTAAACACACTATCCAATTACTCACAAATAAAGCAAGGGCTTTAGCTATTAAGTCCACAACTATTGACTTGAAGATTTAGAATTTGATTTGTTTTAGGGGTAGAAATGATAGAGAAGAATAAACATCTATTAGACAAAGTTTCCGTGATCAGTCCCTTATCCATTGGGCATATTTAGAATAACTACTCACTGTGTTTTTTATTCTTATCATTCACCTTGCAAATGAAAATCAAGTTGAGAATCTCACTACTTACGACTATCCTCCTTAATACCCTACAATTTTGCTAGGTTATATCAAGCATTTACTTAACTCTTCAAGTTAATAGAAAAACATATCAAAACATACATAACTATGTCTATAGCTATTGATCTTGAGATCATCAACTCAAAAGACAATAGGAAATTACAAACCATTAAACATGAGACAAGATTCAAAGCAATTCTTGAAATCCTTGTATAAGTTACCACAAACTAATACAGGAGTGATTTAATGAGCATAGAATAATGCACAAAATGAATAAGAAAACTATAGATTCATTAAGATCTTTGTGAAATAGAGAGGTTATATACCTCTTCTATCAATTCTTGAATGCAAGCCTATAGAACTGAGTCTATCTTTGGTCTCTTGCAAACGATCCTTTTTTCAAAACCCCAGGAAAGAATCCCTTCTAAATGACCTTGGGAATCCTTTTATATGAACAAGGATTGCTACAAGCTTAGGATACTTTAGGGAAACATTGTCACTTCAACAACATGAAATTCTAGGAAACAATTTATTACAGAAGTGACAAGGAAGAAACCCTTAAATTAATTAGAAAATATTAGAGAAAAATCTGATCTCTTTTACATTGTGGAAACCCTAGCAGATAAACTACAAATCAGGGCATTATTCTCTTTATCTCTTTGGAAAGCATCCTAAAAAATAAATCTCATCTACCATGACACACCAAGGACATAAAAGTTTTGACAATTCGGCCCAAATATAACTGCTGCATCTAGAAGCAACCACATGTAAATAATAAATTCATTGAAACAAGAAAATTTGATCTGATCACAATCGACCCAACTACTTACTGATTCCATTCAATTTATCAACTGCAAACTATCATTTATGGCCCAAGAAGAATCATATGTGATCATTGGTTTCTCTGGCATACCATCATTTCTATTTTCTACAAACTGTAGCTCAAAAAATTCAAATATGTGACCGACAATGGTTAATTTATCAATTTTAAAACATGACAATTGATCCTGATCTTTTCCTAGTACATTGAATGATTCTCATAAATTTACAACAATCACTTAAGATTTTGAAAATGTCTAGCCACATCATCATCATTCAGTGACCAATAGGAAGTAGGCACGTCATCAACACCTGACACTATCTTTATCTTTAACCACACCGAGCACCTTAACCCTTCGTTATCTGGAAAACTGGTGACTGAAGAATATATCCCAATCTTAGAATATCTCACTTAACTTGGGTCTAGTCTAGAGATTGGGCAACAAAGGCATTCGCATGATCGCTCAATTTTTAACTCAACCCATGGCTTGATCTAGAGATCACATGAACAAAGCATTCACCTGATCTCATAATATTTTCTTGAATCATGGTTACATTCATAGAATATGTAACCACCACCTGATATCATCTGCATCAATAACTCATATTCAATCTCCAAACCTTTATTTCTAACCCAACTTGATCTGGCGATTAAGCGACCACAGGAACTCATGATCACTGAATTTTTTAATTTAACTAGGGTTTGGTTCAGAGATCATGTGACTGAAGCTATTCTCTAGATCACCAAATATTTTCTTAACCCTAAGTTAGATCCCGAGATTAAGTGGCAGCCATTGATCTTGATATGAATCGACGGTTATTGCTCATTCACTGAATGTTTGAAGAAATAGATGCTTAATCATGAGATCAAGAGATAACCGTGTTGCTGGATTGTTGAATATTTAACACTTAACTAATAGGATCAAGAAAACATGAGAACACTCAGTCGCCAAGTCACTGAATACAAGACTTAACTACTGAAATCAAACCTGATGCTAACTTTAACTTAACTCGGGCCCATCTGGAGATCATGTGACTAAAGAAAACTCAGAGTCACTAGATATTTTCCTTAACTACGGTCCCATTCTGAGAACAAGCGCCAACCATTGATCTCAATTTGCATCAATGGTCCATGTTTTATCTCTGAGTTCTAGCACATTTGACCACATTATTTGGAGATTCAGTGACTAAAGGAAACCTAAACCACTCACTAGGTTTCTGAATGTTAGGACATTAACCACCAAGATTAGGAGATGACATGACTACTACATTCTCCAAGTCACTAGATGAAATTACTAACAACCCACAAACTTGGAGAACACGTGAACAAAGGAAAAAGGCATGTGCAGAAAGCAAACTTAAGTTGCCCAAAAAAGGTAATGAAGAAATAGAATTGGCTAGGGTTTTTTGGGCTTAGAAAAAATTCTTGAAACCCTTGGACATGGATAAACCTTATTTCTCAGACCTTCAAACTACCATATCTCTCTGGTCTTTGCACCAAAATGCATGCGATCTAAACTAGAGCTTACACACACCTTGAACTATCCCTGGCTCAGTTTGCAAGCCATAAAACATCATAAATCTTCTTCACTTGTCAAAACAAGTTTGCAAAAGGACATGGAAATTTCTTAGGGTTTTGCAAGGATGAAGACCATTTTCTTTTGATTTTTCATTTTATAGGAAAATAGGTTCATAGTGGCTCTGACTGAGGATGTATGCCTCTTGTAGGCATATCAAGATTTCAGAATCTTTGGGAGAGCAGACCACCTACTAGACAAAACTTTCAAGGAACCTCTTCAAAAAACTAGTAGAACTAAAATAGGAAAGGAGGAAAGAAATACACAACTGAAAGGAAAAAATAACCTACTATTCATGGATAAAGAGAGTACCTTATGAAAATTACAACTTCAAAAATTGTCCATGAACTGGCAATTCCAAAACATTTCCAACCAAATCCTTCAAGATATAGGAATTAGATCCCCATTTTGCATCAATGAGATAGGGTCCCAACCATATTGGGTCAAATTTACTATGCTTAACCTTATCTTCTAACCTGACATTCCACATTAGAACCAAATCATTAATACAAAAATGTCTGACTGTGGTCTTTTTGTCATATAGGCTCTTATATTACAACTGTAAGTTGATATTCTTGTCATGAGCCTCTCTTCTTGATTCATCCAACTGTATCAGATCTTCCAATCTGATCCTCATCTCATTATCCAAATCATCATCATATATTTGGATGAACTTATACATTTATAGCAGATTATTTTGTGGTAATGTGACATGAATTCCATATACTAAATCAAAAGGAGCACAACCAATTGCCTTTTTTACTGTCACTCTATCAGCCCACAGAGCCAACTGCAACTTGGAATCCCATGATTTCTTGTTCTTATCAAGGACTCTTTTCAAAAAATTTATCAAGCTCTTGTTACTTGATTTAGCCTGACCATTACCTTGGGGGTGATAAGGGGATGAATATGAGACCTGAATCCCATATTGCTAACAAAAATGACCAAACTCTTCATACCTAAAACACATTGCATTATCAACTACTATTGTCTCAAGACATCCAAACCTGGTCAAGATGTTCTGCATCATAAAATCAGTTACCACCTTACTAGTGGCCCTTCTAGTGGGAATTGCTTCTACCCATGTAGTGAAATAATTTGTGGCCACCAGGACCCATGAATGACCCCCACTTTATTTGTTTGGGATTTCTCCAATAAAGTCCATACCCCACTTTTGAAAAGGGGCGATAACTATAACACATTTTAAAGGAAAATTACAACTGAATTTTAATTTTCCTGTGAACCTCTGGCAAGCATCACATTTCTTTACAAACAAATGTGCATCTTTGAAAATTGTGGGCCACTAGAAACTAGACCTTAATATCTTATGCATAGTTGTCTTAGCCATGTAATGGCCACCACACACACCTTTATGCATTTCTTGTAACAAGTATTCAACCTTGTTATGATCAACACATTTGAGAAAAATACCTTTGTTTCTTCTCCACCATAATTCACCCTTAAAAATTTCATACCTTATAGCATGTATACTGACAGTCCTCTTTTTATTGTCATCCATTTTAGGAGGAAGAAACATTTTCTGCAAATATCCAACAATATCTTTATACCAATCACAACAATCTAAATCACATATATATGGCCTCTGCTCTTCTTCAAGAAAATTGATATGATTTTCATCTAGATTACTTTGGGCCATGAGTTTAGCTAATCCTAATCCTTTGACTAGTTTTGTGATTTGAATGATAATGTTGAATTCTTGGATCCTGTTGATCCATCTACACCTTCTCCCTTAAACTTCCTGTTGTATTAAGATGTCCTTCATGACAGCACTAGGAACATATGCAGCTATAGTTGCTCCAACTAAGTAGCATCTAAAATTTTTAATAGCTTTAACTAGTGCATAGGCCTATTTTTCATTTATATCATATTTTGATTCAACTGCTTGCAAAGATTTACTAAAAAAGGATATGGGCTACTCAAACCCCCCCGAGTTCTTTTGCAATAGTATTGCAACAATAGTATGAAAGGAAGAAAAAGAAAATATTTGGAGGGGCTTACTATAATCTAGTGTCCTTAGCATAGGTGCATCCTTAATTGCTTGCTTAATTTCAGAGAAAGCCCCTCTAGCTTCTCGGTCTAGTCCATCCTTGCATCCTTTTTCAACTTTTTGGAGATAGGGACACTAGTCTCAGCAAAATTTGGGATAAATCTTCTAACAAAGTTTATCTGTCCAAAGAAAGACTAAATTCCTTTGACATTTCTTGGCAATGGTACTTTGTCAATTGCAATTACCCTTTCAGGGTTAAATCTAACTCCATCCTTAGACACAGTGTGACCCAAAAGCTTACCTTTTGCTACCCCAAAAGAACATTTCTTTGGGTTCAAAGATACTCCATACTCTAGAGCTCTTACAAATTTTTTTTCAAGATGACCACAATGTTGATCTTCCTTTGTTGAGTATGTTGTGAGGTCATCTTGATATATGACAAGGAACTTGTTGATGAAATCTATAGATGCCACATCCATGGCTCTTTGAAAAGTAGCACCAGTATTTGTCAAACCAAAAGGCATTCTGACATACATATATGTACCCCATGGAGTAGTAAATACAGTTTTGAACTGTTCAATATCCTTGAAAATAACTTGGTTATACCTTGAAAACCCATCCATCATAGACATCAGCTCTGACCCAGTAACTCTCTGTAGCATGGCTTCCATATTTGGCAACCCATAGTTATCTTTTAATGAGTTCATATTTAAATTCTTGAAGTCAACACAAAGCCTAATGTCTCCATTTTTCTTCCTTATTGGGACCAAGTTAGAAACCCATGTTGACTGCCTGATAGGTTGAATGATTCTTGCATCACTCATTCTTTGTAATTCTTCTTGCATTTTTTGTTCCAAAGTAGGGTTCACAGGTCTTAATTTTTGTCTGAAAGGCTTTGTTCCTTCTTTCAAAGGAATCTCATGTTGAAACAAATCCTGTCTATAGGCTTTCAAGTCATCATAAGACCATGCAAAGACATGCCTATATTTCCTAAGAAGATCAATTAGGGACTTTCTTACTTTGGGAGATAACTTTCCCTCAATATATATATTTTTTGGAGCTTCAACTATCCCTAAATTTATTTCTTCTAGATTCTCTGGCTTATCCATAGTTTTTTCTGAAAAGAATCTATCATTATTATCAAATGCTCTCTCAAGAACAACCAAACCCTTTGGGACTTTGTTTGTGTTTAATTGTAAGACTTCCCTACCTAGAAAATTATGCTTACCATCTGAAGTTTCCACATACAAATTCAGTTCTCTATCCTCAAGATTGGTCTCAGAATGTAAAAACCTTAAGATGTCCAAATCATTTTCAAAAACTTGCTAATTTTGAATGTTGTCTAGTATAGAAGGTCTATATTGAATCTCAATTTTGGAAATTCCAGAAAATGTAATATCCTTTTCTTTTAAAGAAATATTTGTAAGTAGGTCAGCCATTTTGTTTTGACTCCTGTCCATCCACTCAATACCAAAAGCATCAAAACCCTCTATCTCATCCCAAACTACATTTCTATATTGTTTCAATATATCATTCTTTGATGCATATTTGGATCTTACTTGAGATATCACAAGTTTTGAATCTCCAATTACTCTGATGTTTTTGATTTTATGTTTTGAAACCAACCTTAGCCCTATTAATAGAGCCTCATACTCTGTAGCGTTGTTTGTACAAGGGAACATTAAAGTAAATGAATACTTAAATGTCCTTCCAGTAGGAGAAATTAACAACACACCTGCACCAGCTCCCTCCTTAGAGCTTGCACCATCAAAGTACATGGTCCATAAACCATCTTGATTTGTCAAATTCTCCTTATCATTAGACAAAAGAAAAGGTTCATCTTTTCCTTCAACCTTTAGGCTTTGTACTTGAAAAGAATTAACATCAGTGTCAAGGAAACAATTCATGTTTTCATTTTCTGTCTCTTCCTTAATCATATGGGAAGTTCTATTTTCCTTGGATACCTTAACATTTTGACCATAAATTTTAAAGGTTGCAAAAGATAAGTCACACTATATACTACCTCCCATTGCTGCACTCCATTTTCTTGATAATAACATTCCATATTGAGGAGGTATGTCAAAAAATAGTACACTCATAGTTAGTTGTCTGTCAAGATAAGCTGCAAGTTTGTAAGGCAAGGCCTTAATTGTACCAATGATAGGGACTTCTATGGAATCCGTGGCCTAAAATCTCCCATGAGGAGTATCCACCTGAAGTCCCATTATTCTCATAACATCAGCAAACATAACTGTATTGGATGCTCCAGAATCTATCATGCAATTTTTTAACATTTTTCCATTTATGACTAGAGTTAAGAAAAAGGATCAACAACTCCCAAAGAAGTACTTACAAAATTTGTATCTAGATAAATCTGGGGTATTTCTGAAATGATTTCTTCCATATCCTTCTCCATTTGTTCAGATCTATCTTTTGTCCCTACTGCTGTCTCAGTGTTTTCTACCTTTTGAACGTTTGTTGAAAGAACACCATTTATCCATATAAGGGCCTTCTTTTTGTGCTCACCTATTATCATCATTTCCATTAATGGAACCTTAATTGTTATCTTTGATAATAACTAACTCATATCAATATGTGTGTATTTGACATTAGATAAATCTTGCCTTCCTTGAAACATACTTTCATCCTCAACCTCTGATGGAAGATGTAACTTGTCTTCCTTTTGCCGCTTACTCTTAATTAGGGGAATAGGGATACTTGTCACTAGTGTCTTTAATTTTACTCTATATATATTTTTTGAATGATTTGGCTTTTCTCCCCCATTTATTTTCATCTTTTTGACACTATCAGCATCCTTATTCTTATCTTGTGCTTTCTTAATGTCTTCATGATTTTTCTTGATAAATACACTTGCTAGTCTACCATCTGCATTACCAACTATCCTATTTCTCAGAACATAATTACCCCTAGCCTAAATAACCATATCAATAGTGATTTGAGATATTTATTTATTAGAAGGTCTTAATACAATAGGCTCATCACCCTCTTATGTATTGCAAATTATATTTTCAATATCTTCTTCTTCATTAGAAAAGACCTGCTAATGATATATCTCCTTTTTTCTTTGGGCATATGATGCATCTTGGTTTTTCATCTCTTTCTATAGAATCAACCTCCTCCCACACCTATGAAGTTGTCATAGCACAAACCCAGTCATCATAAGAATCAGCTTCCTCCCCTTCCTGCTCCTCATTTGCATATATATTTTGAGAAATTGCACAATAGTCAGGATCATGTGGGGATTGGAAGAATATGTACCATGGGACATCATCTATCATGTTGATAGAATTCCTTTGCAAAGGATTAGGGGTTTTATCATTTGGTTTGTCCTTTCTTTCTGGGATTTTAGGCCTTCCATCCTTCCATTGGGTATGGTAGGGAAAATTCTGCAACCTAGGCTGCCTATCAAAGTTGTTGAAAGGAGGTTTACCATTACCTTGAGACCTATTTCTATTTTCACTAGCTTTAAAATCCTTCAATACATTAAGATCTATTTCAAACTATCATCCTCCATTGGATTTATATTAGAATCTTTATCTAATTCTTTCTTTCCAAACCTAGGAGGTTTAGGCTCTTCTCTCCTTCCTAGCTTACCTGATACCCTTCTGTTACTTTCAATATTTAAAACATATCTCTGGGCCTCCCTAATGGTTCTAGTATTTTTTTCTCTAAGTAAGTAATCCATTTTTGCATCATAATCATTCAGATATGCTACCAAGAAAAATTTCTCATCTAATCTCATAACTTGGAAGAGTTTATGCATTTCCTTTTGAATTCTTACATTAAACTCAAAGACTTCCTCATTTTGGTTTTTCTTAATGTTGTTGAATTCATTCAGCATAAAACCTTCATTTGTTTTTATCACCATATTGGTCCTTAAAACAATTTATAAAATAATCCGAAGAGCCAATACAGTCATAAGGGAGTCCTGTAAACCAGTCTCTAGCATCTTCAGTTAATGATTGAACAAATATTTTCATAATGACATTTTCATGTTCAATTTCATAGTCATATGTTATATCAATGAAATTATTTAAATGTTTCTCACATGTAACAACATTATTGCTAGTGAACTTTGGAAGTTTTTCTCTAATTTTTTTGGGGATCAAATTAGGATAACCAAAAATGCCATTAAAAAGAAGTTATCTGTACCTTTCCATATGAACTGGTCTCCTCTACAATGATCCATCATTCTAAGTAGATGCTTTATTTGATGTGTCAAAAACATTTTTAATAACCACTGGTGTGACAATAGCATTCTGGCTGTTAGAGTTTCCATAGTTAGCACCTGGTACAACATTTGGAGGCCCCAAGGATTGTCTAAGAAAGTCAATCTTCTTTTTCATTTCTAGAGTAGTAGCTTCAAGTTCTTCTTTCTCAAGTTCCTTAGCCACTATCTCCTCCTCTCTCTTGGCCTTTTTGAGTTCAGTATCTAGCTTTAACACTTGATTCAAGGGGTCTCTATTATCAGCAGGTTGGTTGATTGTGATTCCAACAGCTCTTTGCTTACCTTTATCCCTAGGTTTTCTTACCTCACATACTTCTTGGATAATAGGCTGCTCTTTTGTTTTTTTAGGTACTAGAACATAATTTATTGCTTCCAAATCTAACAACCACCTCTTTAATTATTAAGCTCTTATCATAGCTTGTCATATTTTATCTTCTTTTTTCTTTTTCCCCTTATTGTCTAATGGAAGCTTGTTCCTAGATTCTCCTCTCCAACTCATAAACTTCTTGAAAGATCTCTTCAGATTCTAGGAGAGTTGTTTTAGAGTCTGAATCTTCATCAGGAAATTCATCTTGTTTTTCTTCTGAGATATGAAGGCCTTGGGGTACTGAAGTACCAAGGGAAAAAGGAGGATACAAATCTTGTCTACTCCTACTTTTACTTCTAGACCTTCTATTATTTTCTAGATTTTTATTTGGGATCATTCATTTATTATATTGTGATCTTCCTTCCCCTCTCTCTGAAGGAGAATCATAGTCCTCATACTAACCTACTCCCAAATCCACAACCTTTTCATATTTTGATATATTACCATCTTGACTGGGGTGGACTTGATCATCTTCATTTATATTTTTTTGTTTCCATGCCCAAGGCATGTTTTCAACATTCCTATCAGCTCTTGGTTGATGAGCCCTAGAAGTACTTGGGAGTTCACCCTCTAACCTATCCTCAGGATGATCCTTCCTCCTGGCCCTAGTAATTATTTGATTCATATTTTGATATTTTTATTATCTCAGTACTGCTGCAGAGATTTCTTAGATTCGCCACTCACACTTGGTGAGAAGATGTAAAAATTTTAGATTTTGACTCTACTTTTTCAATGGTAACTACTGGATAAGATAAATAAGCCAGCCAAGAGTCTAGCTCTACTTGTACCCACATTATTTTAGCACAAACTTATAATTCCAGAGATCTTCAATCTAGATTTATCATGACTATATCATCTCTATTCCCCATCAGAGTCACCATTTTGTTGGCTCTTGGTTTAGCAAGATTTTAACAACCTTGGAAATGCAGAGATGCACCTATGGGGTAGCTTACTTCCCACAATTAGTAAATTCATACAAGAACAAGGACCAATGAACAAAGCACAAAGGCTTTCTATAGTTTGAATTATGTAGTGTTCAAAGTGTAGAAAGCCTTTGTGCTTTGTTCATTGGTCCTTGTTCTTGTATGAATGTATTGATTGTGGGAAGTAAGCTACCCCATCGGTGCATCTCCTGTATTTCTAAGGTTGTTAAAATCTTGCTAAACCAAGAGATAACACCTTGGAGGACTTGTGGATGCAAGATATGGCATGAGTGTAGGTTGAGACATTGGAGGTGGTAAGGATTGATAACCAAGATTTTGATTAGGCTACTGTTGGGCTCCTTTCCACTAGTTATATGGTTTCCAATTCTCTGGTGGTGGAAGCCATTGGTTTTGAGGCTATGGCCATTGGGTTTGCTATGAATTAAACCATTGGTTCTACTGAGTATTAGGCTAGGAATTATTCAAAGTAGGTTGGGAATACTGAGGAGGGTATTGAAAATTCTAGTTTTTCCATTGGTTATTATCAAGATTAAAAGATTGGAAAGGATCTTGGGGAATACCTTGCCTAGGGGCCCATGGCCGACGTTGACAAACAAAGAATACTTGCTTGTCCTCTCCTTTGATTTTCTTGAACTCGGTAGGAAGGTGTTGGGTCACCAAATTCACCACTAGCTTGCACTGATAGTCCTTCTTTTGTTGCTGAAAGTGAGGACAATATTCTACTAGCTTTGCCTTGGCATCTTCGTGCTTCTTCTTGGCTGAAAGTGAGGACAATATTTACTCTTGAATCTCTCATTTTAGAGTAGATTGTCACTATTTAAGGGTCAAATCTTAGAGCTACTAACCCTTATTCCATACTCACACTAACTAGAGAGCAATAGGATGCTTTTACTTGTTAGTTTCTTCAATTACATGCTTATTTTCTCTAACAAGTGATGTTATTATCCTATTGAAGTGTTGTGTTGCAGGCCCTAAACTCACACACAGACTAGTTTTCAAATGGTGTACCATGGTCTATGAAGATGGTGGAGGGGAATCCGAAGTGATAAATGATATGGTAAAGGATGAATTTGAATATCTAGACACCTGTAGTTAGGCTGAGCGAAATTGCCTCCACCTACTTTGTGAAATATTCAGTGGTTGTTATGATGTATTTGTGTTCGTCAGAGGAATGAGGGGTGATCATGCCAACAAGGTTGAAACCCCAACATGAAAAGGCCATAGGGGTGCAATGGGTTGCAGATCTTATACCAATGCATAGATCAGATTAGCATGTTGTTGACTTTGTAGACACTTCTTTACAAACTCACAGGTATCATGTTCCATCATCGACTAGTAATACCCAACTCTAAGAAATTGCTTCACAAGAACCATGCCACTTGTGGGGGCACCACAAATACCAGTGTGAACCTCTTGTAAAGCCAAGGTGGCCTCATTCAAGTCTAAACATCTAGAGAGGATGTTATGGTACCCATAATGATATAGGGTGTTGGCTACAAGAGTGTAGAGGGAAGCTCTGTGATTGAGGTTTTGGCATTGGGTGTTGGTGAGGTGAGGAGATATGATACCATTCTTTAGATAAGCATGAATATCATGGTACCATGGAGACTAAGGACCAACCAAGACGCACAAAATTTTTTCATCAGTGTTCTTGTAAGTGGGAATGTGTAGTTTCTCGACTAAGAACTCATATTGTGTTGCATCATGAGGGATCTCTAATAATGACCTAATGGTTTCCATAGCATAAGAAGCCTTATTTTGAAGTCTTGGCACTTGTGTGAATTGTATGCTAAAAAAGTGTTCTTTGAGCTTATCCACAAGATCTTTGTAAGGTAATATCTTGTCATACTTTGTCTGAAACTCATTGAGGACCTATTTGATGATCAATTGAGAGTCCCCAAATAATTGTAACTCTATGACATTCTAGTGGATAGCTGTTCTAAGGCCTGTGATGAGGGATTCATACTTTGAAATGTTGTTTGTGGACATGAATCCTTATTTGAAGGATTTTAGGATGTAGTCACCTTGAGGGGTCACAAACAATATCCATGCCCATAATCCATGTGATGTATATGATCTATCAAAGTATAGCTTCCATAGGGGTTGTTCTTCAACCATACAAAGATGCTCATCTAGGAACTCCATCACTAGCGGGTATGCATCAACTAAGGGTGCTTCGGCGAGCTGATTTGCAATAACTTGTCCCTTGATGGATTTTTGATTGACGTATTGGATGTTGAATTCACTGAGAAGCATTACCCACTTTTCCATCCATCCTATGAGCATGGTCCTTGAGAGTAGGTACTTGAGAGGGTCAACCTTTGGGATTAGCTTTACCATGTGGCCGAGCATATAGTGATGAAACTTTTGAGTGGAAAAGACCACCTCTAAGTATTCTTTTTTCATTGGGGAGTAGTTCAGCTCATAGCCCACCAGTGTTTGGATGATATAGTAAATAGCCCTCTCCTTTCCATTATCATCGAGTTGGGCTAGGAGTGCCCCTAGTGCTGTGGTAGTTGCAAATATGTACAAAATGAGAGGCCTACTTGGCATTGGTGGTACAAGGATAGGTGAATTTTCCAAGTATTCCTTGAGGTTCTCAAAACTACACTGACAGATGGGATCCCATTTAAAAGTGGTATCCTTGTGCAACAGATGTGTGAATGGTTGGCACTTATCCACTAGTTGGGAAATGAGCCTTCAGACCAATTGTATCTTTACTTGTAGGCTTCTCAACTGCTTGAGTGTTCTAGGAGGAGGCATTTCTATGATTGATTTCACCTTCTTTTGGTCAATCTCTATGCCTAACCTAGATACAATGAATCCTAGTAGCTTTTTGGACATAATGCCAAAGACACATTTCTTTGGTTTCAGTTTTAGACCATACTAGTGCAGGTGATTGAATACATATTCAAGGAAATCAAGATGTTTGCACCATGTTTTGGATTTTGCAAGGATGTCATCCACATAATCCTAAAGGATCTTATTTATCATATCATGAAAAATTGCAGTCATTGCCCTTTGATATGTGGCTCCCACATTTTTGAGCCCAAATGGCATCATGTTGTAGCAGAAGGTGCCCCATGGTGTGGTAAATACTATCTTGTGTTGATCCTCTTTTGCTATTCTAATTTAGTTGTACCTAGAAAAACCATCCATGAGTGAAAACATTTCATGGCCTATTGTGAGGTTGATGATCATATCGATGCTGGGCAGTGGAAAATCATCCTTGGGACACACCTTTTTTAGGTCCCTGAAGTTAGTGCCAATCTTGATCTCACTAGAAGGCTTTGTGACTAGTACCATATTGGAAATCCATTCTGAGTAATCTATAGCTTTGATGATCTTGGCATTTAAGAGCTTCTCTAATTCTATTTTTACCAAAAGGGCCACTTTGGGGTGCATCTTTCTCAGCTTCTATTTGACTAGTTTGGCGTTAAGGTCCACTACAATATTGTGAACAACAAGACTTGGATCAAGCCCCAACATGTGTGCATATGGCCACACAAAATGGATGGTGACTTCATGGAGAAGTACAATGAGAGCCATTTCTTCACCCTCCATTAGAGATGCAATGATGTAGGTGATTCATGGACATTCTTCCATACCTAAGTTAACTGGCTTGGTTTCCTCAATGAGAATGGATGACTATTTTGGCCAATAGTCCTAGATGGTGGGAAGAGGCAAGTCTCCATCCTCTAGCACCTCAGAGAGGTTTTCACTAGAAGATACACCCTTTATTTTTACTATTTTGGAATCAGGATGTGCCCCATAGGGGTTTTCACATAATGATTCTCTATTTTATTTTTGATTTTTGATTTTGCGACAAGAGACATCCTCTTTCCCAAAATATCCCTTGGGGTTGAGATGATAAACTTGTGTTGAGTCCTGCCCTAGGTCTGATTCCTTACCTATGGTACCCATGAATTTTAGGAGCATTGTCTCACTTTGGATCTCATCAATGTGTTCCACACTTGGTTGATCCTAGTCTATGATGTTGGGGTGGAGGAGTGGGAGTTCAATGACATTAATGACAAGTTGGCAGAGGACAAAGTTGCCTAGGAAGGTTTTGTCATCAAAGATATCATCGTAGGATAATTTTTCCTCCTCTTTTGAAATGTCTTCAACTTCCACGAGGTCATTTTGGATATCCAAGAGGGTCACACTAGGCAAATTAGTGCCCCTAGTCATGACAACAGGTCCTTGTATGTGTAGGAGAAGGGTATTAAAACTGAGGCCTTGGTGTTGTGGATTTTTGGATGTCTCCATGGGTTCTTTTATTCCAGCCTCTGTGGGTCCTGTTAGCAATTAAAGTTGAAGATGATGAATACCATTTAGAAAAATTTGATACATGACCCTATGAACCCAAACTATGCATCTGACAACATTAAACACTAAGGTTGCTAAGGATTTTGATCCTTCTTCAAATTTGAGCTTCAAGCTCAGGCGGGTGTACCTCTTAGATTCTATTCTTTAAAGAATCAAAATGGTTATCTGCATACTTGACACATACATAAACATATAACCTTTTCAACATAAACTTTAAAATGAACTGTTATTTGATTGTGTTGATGATGAGAAATGTAGATTAACCATGGACCAGTGCTGAATCCTAGGGCAAAGAGTCAAAGAAAGTATACATCTACAGAAATTCCTCAAATCTAATATACCCAAAATCCAGGTGAGATGCCTTACAAATCACCCTCTCATCTACATACACTATCATCAGATTATTGCATAAGCTATGAATTCTCAGAGATCTCCCTTAAGACTTATTCTTCCCTTGAAAGAAGCTTAAGCTTAACCCCCACTATTTACCTTGTAAATGATATGATAAAAATGCCTTACATATTTAACATATGAAAAACACAAAAAGCTCATACATGAAGAAATAGATACATAAAGGAATTTCATTCTATTTTCATTGATATTTCTATGTATCAGTACATTCTAAGACAAGAATTCTTCAGACCAAGACACAGATGCCAGAGGCTCTCTCTACTTGAATTTTTACCACCTCTAAAACCATGGAGAGGAAGAAAAGATAAAGGAAAATCAAAGCCAATTTCAACAAAATGACAGCTACCAAATTTCCATAAAAATCTTCATCTTCCCTCCAAATTTTGATCTTCTTCTACTTGGTCTCCTGCAACTGCCTTTACCTTTGCAACAATTTCTCCCTCCAAATTTGCATCTAAAATACAAAAGCCTTTACTGCTCTTTCCCACCAAGTCAAATTTGAATTTAATCATTGCCATTGGACTCCTCATCTCCTATCATTTCTGACAACATATAATACATCTATGCTCTGGTAAAACATTGAATCTCCAGGTCGAAAAATTTGTGAGAAGTTACATTCTTTTAAATTTTTGAATTTCTCTTGTAGTTTGGACTATGTAGTTTCCATAACTTTTTAAATATGCATATTTGAGCCTTTCTCCTACTCTTTTTGCCTAGAAGGCACCATATTTCACCAAGTGTCATGACCTAATTAGTTTCTTAGACTTAACCCAAAGTTAACCACCTATCTGGAGATTTGGGGAATGCACTATTCTCTAGATCTTTGAATACAATCCTTAACCATGGGTTTATCTAGAGAATGGGTGAATCCCTTTATCTCTAAATCTCTGGATAAGCCTTTTAAGCATGGTCAACACTTGGAGATTGGGTGAATACACTCATTCTTTAGTTCTCTGAATGCCATCTACTAACTGCCATAAATCTAGAGAATGGGCGACCAAGTGATTCTCTGAATCTCCAAATGTTAGTCACTAACCCCTAGGGATCATGAGAATAGGTGACCACACTATCTCTTAATCTCTAGATGTTAGGGACTTAACTACCAGGATCCAATGATCTAGTGACTAATCGCCCCCCAGGTCACCTGATGTTATCCTTAACCGCCGGTTCTTCTAGTGACTACGTAACTGGTTACCACGTGTCTGTTGCACTGTTCCAACTCACCACCACCTGTTTGCAAAAATCACATGGTCATTGGTCCACTAGCACATATCCCAATGCAACTTTAGTGCATGTGCATGTATAGCCTCCAGCTCCTTCTTCAAACTTCATTGTAAGTGGATTTCCTTATAAACACATGAGAAGTCATTCACCCCACCAATGTGGGATTAAAATTTTAAGCATTTTTAAGTATCTTATTTAAAATGTATTTTTATGTTCCCAACTGGCACGTACTAAGGCACATGCCCACAACATCAAGAGGCCAAATTTGCCTCTCTTTCTTCCAATTTACTTCTAATATGAGCACCATTGTATTTAAATTGCTCTAAATACTGAAATGGAGTGCATGTGGGATAAACCCACATGCAACCCCTTTCATTTTTTCTCTTCTTTACCTGCGCGCAACTCATTTTCCTCATGAATTTTACTTTGGCCATGTACTGTGCACCCCTTTATGCTAGGAAAATCCTTTTGATTCTGGCATGCACCAGCCTTTGTGATATGGCATGCACATCATTGAATTGGCTGCAAGCATTGCCAGTGCGCACCCCATCATTTTGTCTTTGTTATCTCTTTACCTGGCACACACCTCCTTGCTACATTTGGCATGTGGCCCCTTTCCATTGTTTGGTATGCTGCTCCTTTAAACATCAGGCTCCCTCCATGGACTGTGTGCCATCATTTTTTCTTATGCGCATAGCCTTTCAAACTTGTGGCACGCACTAGCAAGAACAAGAGTATAAATGACCATCCTTTATTGTCTAGTATGCACACCAGTGGAAAATACCTCACACAACCTTTTATTGGTGCATGAGTCCTCTCCAAACTCTTACGCATCATTTATGTTGACTGGAGGCCTCCATTATGGACTCATGCACTGCTCATATAACAACATACTAACATCACATGCACCCTTGCATTAGGTATTTATCTTGCTCTGTTTTTGAACTTGTGCACCTTCTACAAACATCATACACTGAGCCTCCTACAAACATGTATCCTCCTCCAGACTGGTTCAATTTCCCTTGCATATGCATGTGTCCTCTTAAACATTTCATGTAGCTACCATGTGTAGTCCCATTCCATGCACTCTCCCAATTGTTTAATATGCTGGCCTCTATTTCATACTTGTTTATTATGCTGGCCAATTTTGTTTAGTTTATTTGCTGAGTGTGCTGGTATCACTATTTTCATCATACATTTGCATGTTCCAATCAATAAACTTTGGATATAAACTCTTTTCCAGATCAAGAGATACCTTAATAGATATGGGAATTAGGATTGAGCACAGAAGTTCAAAATGCAGTGGAATGACTATAAACTTATACCATTTCCTTGTTTGATGCACTCAACTCTTTGGTTATTTGTCACGCTGGCCAATTCATCAAGCTTTACGCACCTCTGGCTTCATTTGTATTGTAGGCAGCTCATTTTTTGGAGCTCGTAGACACAGAGACACACCAACATATTATTTTAATGGTAAGTTTCATAACACTTAAAAGAAAGGTAGAAATATGGCATGTCAGCTTACTTAAAGTAAAAGGGCATGTTCATCATTGAAGAGCACAAGAGTGCATGCTTTTACTCTTGATGAGAATATCAACCTGGAAGAACATGAAAGAGGATCAACCACTTTTAAACCTCATATTTAACTCTACTTATCCATTGGGAATTTCCTTGATGAGAACAAACCATAGTGCATCAAAAAATTTGACCACACCACTCATCCTTCACATCTTCACAATACTATCTAATTACACTAACTGGCCTCTAGAAGTGGCCTAAAAAAACTGACCAGAGAACCTCACAAGAAAGCACCGATAGAGACTTAAGATCATTTCCATCATGTAAGTACATTTTTCAAAGGATATTTCTCAGAATGAATGGGGCCAAGAGATATTAATGATCGAACATGGCCCTTCAGAAATATTGATTCAGTTTGCACTACCAAATAACACATATCACCTTCAGAATTGGCTTCGAAAACTCATCAACTGAGACCTTCAAGATCTGAAATCTTGGACACTGATTCACTCCCATACAAGGAAAATGAATCCACAACAAGCTCCCTCATAAGATCAAAAGGTGAAATACCATTGAACACAAAAGTCAACTTGCTAGAAATATTTAGGATTAAAAGAGTGAATTATGCAGAAACTGGGTTTGGAATTGGTGTAGGAAAGTGACCAGATGGATTAGTCATGGTCCATAAATCTTTAGAGTAAGCTAATCCTAGGTCTACAATGTAGAAAAACTCTCAATTTGACTTGACCTCAAACCAGGTGCAAACTACAAGACCCCAAAGTAGGCCAATCAAAAATCTGGACTACACACACTTGGAGAAATTTAGCAATTGGCAAAATAGAATGGCATTGGAAAAGTGATCAAATGGGCTCATGAGAGGCTAAAAATGGACATGGATATTCTCTCTCATGCCTAGAACTCAGTGCAATAACCCCCTTGCTATGGATATGAACTAGTAAAAAAAGGCAAACCTAAGAAGTGGGACACTATTAAATTCATGGATCACAATGCAGATTTGGGGGAACCACCTCAAAATGGCCACTTCTGAATCATATCAAAATTGAAATTTAAGAGCTGGGACCCATTACTTATGTCAAATGAAAGGTGATGGACACCTTACCCAAGTGATTTTTCACAAAAATCAACAGACCCCTTTATCCATGCACTCAAACTCGACCTCTTTCAAAGATTTTTCAAAAGCACCAACTTACACTTAGGAAGATTTTGAAAATATGGAGTCAAAATATACCCTAGATTTTTGAGCTCTAACAGTGGCTCTGACTGGGGATGTGTGCCCCATGTAGGCATGTAGAGAAACTAGAATCTCTCAGTACAATAGACCAACCTAACTTTTCTTCTCTCTCCTCAAAACTTGGAGCCCTTTATTGAAACAAAAAACACAAAAATGAAAGGAAAGCAACTATACAAGGCTCACTTTATTTACAAAAAGGCTTAAAGCCTCAAAACTATAATCGGTCCTTACCCTGATCAAAGATGTAGTTCTCATTTCTACGAATCCAAGGTAATCTGAAAACATTATTTTCATTGACAAGATCAATCAAACTATCACTTTTATCCAACACATTATAAAGAAAATAACTAGCACTTTCACTATCATGAAACATTCAGAAACCATTAAAATTATAAAAATGATGATCATTTTGCAACAGGAAAATGTCACACTCTTCGAAACTTTTCACTAGCTAAGGAGGAAAACATTTTGATTCAACCACAAAGCTGGAAATATGTTGGCTCTCTTGAAAAATTGCTTGAACATCAAAATGAAATTTTTGAAACTCAACTACATGTATACTATATGAATGTTCAAGCAAATCACTTTGAACCACAACTTGTGGCTTCAAAATCAAATCACCTTGAAAAACAATAATATGCTGGACTGGGAAGATGAAAGACTCAAATTATGCTTGATAACTAATACATCCTTCCTGATTCTTTTCAGTCTCTTTTAAAAACAAAACATCAACATTCATTTCATCATATTCTTGAAGAAACAAACATACCTCCGGCTAAAACAAAAAATTAGTTGTAGAACTTGAAACATCTTCTAGCTCTTAATGAAACATCTCAAAATGTGGATGAAGAAATCAACATGCAACCCATTGCATATATCCTTATCTTGGCACATGTTAACCAAGCACACATCACTATCGTAGGGAACACTGTCAGCATTGCTAATCTTAGTTTGACAAGACATTGTCCCAATACCATTAATAATATCATAACTATCGATGTCTACATCAGAAAGGTTGACCTCCATTTCTAGTGAAGAATTACAATGAACGTAAATATCATAATCATAAGAAATACTTCCATGGAAACTTTCATAAACAGTTTCATACAAATATAAAAGAAAATCAACTTCAACATTTTGAATGAAATTGTCACTTAAAAAACTTCCAGTTTCATTTTCAGAATTATCCAAATCAATAGAAGAATCTTGAAATACTGACACTGATTCATTATCTTAATCTGAAAACATCTTAGACTTGACATCATCACTTTCACAAACATTAAACGCCTCAAATTCTGAATCATGAAAATCATTCAAATGAAAAAAATCACGCTATAATTCAGAAAAAGAAAGCATCACCCTAGGCTCATAAGAATCAACATATTTATCAATTAAGCAATCACAACGATCACTTGCAAGACTTCTAAAGTGATCATTATTTTTTGCACTCACATCATCATACTGTTGCCTCTAAATTACCATTGCTGGAGTTCATTTTCCCCCAAATCATTTGAATTATCATTATTCTCAAATTAGGTCTGATTTATACATATTGCAAACAACATCAGACTCAGAAACTTGACACAATCTTAAAGGCTCATCCCGACTCTCATTAGTTGACACTATATCAATTGGATCATAACATTCACCATGATTTTCACTACTTACTAGAATTACTGAATTAGTGCCAGCACTTGGGATAGTTACCTCATGAAGTCTTGTATTTTTAGTTCCATGAAGTTTTGGCCATCCAAACTTCTTCATCCTTTCTATATTTGACGCTAGTTGAAAAGCATGATATAAGTTTTGTGGTTCCTTGTCTCTCAACAAGTAACCCATCTTACTATCAAAGGCAGCCAAATAAACAACCAAAGACAATGCATCATGGGGTCTACAACTCTCAAGAATTTTCTTTAATACTTTCCCAAATCTTAGATTAAAAGCACCAACTAACTCATCTTTCCTATGTGAATGCCTACAAGATCAACTAACAGACTGTACTCACAACTAAATTCTCCATAGGTTTCAATAAATGCTGATTTAAAATTCTTCCATAAATAGATAGAATGGTGGTAGAGAACTAAAAACCACTCCCTAGCATTTCCCACTAGTGATTGCATGAACAATCTCATAATTACATCTTCATGGATGACCTTAAAATCTTTAATCAGGTCCATGAATACACTTAAATGTTTTTCAGCCAATTCTTCTTTTCCCCCACTAAATTTGGGCAAGATTTTTCTTATTTCTAGGGGTATTACATTTGGGTAGCTAGGAATTCCCTCAAAATATAGAGGTGAAAAACACTTAAAAATTCTTCTATTTCCTGGCTGGGATACTTTATGGGACATGATTACATTTGGAGATATACAAGGCTTGGAAAAATCTGAATACATCTCAACTTTCCTCAACAAGTAACCACAACCTTGCGCATGGAAACTCAAGCAGACATCTCTCATGAAAATTTTATCCATAATGAAATTGACATATCCCTTTCAAAATAATTTTCATACACCATTAAATCACAATAGCCAAATCTATTTCAAAAGACTGGTATGCAAAGCTTACTAACTTCTTCCCTCTTACTTAGTGCTAGCAATCACTGGATAGGGAAACAACTTCTATACACATGATTTTTATGAAGAACTTGGATATGAAAATCAAAATACCTGGAGATGTGGTAGCTAGAAAATTTGGATTTGAAGTCTCCTCCAAATCACCTTTCAAACATCAGTAGAGTCACCACCACTTTGCAGAGGACAAAAACAGAATCAGTTGAGAACCTTTTCTCAAATCTGAGCTTTCTTTTAAAACCAACAGACACAACACATCTTCAGCAGGATAGAACTGTTTGTCAGGATTACAAATATATTACAATTATTCTCAGAACACACTGATCAAATAGAGACACTAGAGTCATCACTCACACCCATTGAGATAATATGACATTTTTTGAAATTTTACTCTATACAACGGCCTACCCAGCAGAGTCACCGATTTTGTTAGCACTTAAAGTTGCAGATGATGAGTACCAATTAGAAAAATCTAATACATGACCCTACAGACAAAAAATATGCATCTAACAACATCAAACACTAAGGTTGCTAAGGATTTTGATCCTTCTTTGACTTTGAGCTTCAAGCTCAGGCGGGTGTACCTCTTAGATTCTATTCTTTAAAGAATCACAATGGTTATCTGCATACTTGACAAAGACATAAACATATAACCTTTTCAACATAAAGTTTAAAATGAACTGTTATTTGATTGTGTTGATGGTGATAAACATAGATCAAGCATTGACCAATGCTGAATCCTAGGGAAAAGAGTCAAAGAAAGCATACATCTACAAAAATTCCTCAAATCTAATATACAAAAAACCCAGGTGAGATGTCTTACAAATCACCCTCTCATCTACATACACTGTCATCAAATTCTTGCATAAGCTATGAATTCTTAGAGATCTCCCTTAAGACTTATTCTTCCCTTGAAAGAAGCTCAAGCTTAACCCCAACTATTTACCTTGTAAACGATATGATAAAAATGCCTTACAGATTTAACATATGAAAAACACAAAAAACTCATACATGAAGACACAAATACATAAAGTAATTTTAGTCTATTTTCATTGATATTTCTATGTATCAGTACATTCTAGGACAAGAATTCTTTAGACCAAGACACAGATGCTAGAGGTTCTCTCTACTTGAATTTTCACCACCTCTAAAACCATGGAGAGGAAGAAAAGATAAAGGAAAATCAAAGCCAGTTTCAACAAACTGACAGCTGCCAATTTTCCATAAAAATCTTCATCTTCCCTCCAAATTTTGATCTTCTTTTACTTGGTCTCCTGCAACTGCCTTTATATTTGCAACCATTTCTCCCTCCAAATTGGCATCCAAAATACAAAATCCTTTACTACTCTTTCCCACCAAGTCAAATCTGAATTTAATCATTGCCATTAGACTCCTTATCTCCTGCCATTTCTGATGACATATAATACGTCTATGTTCTGGTAAAAAATTGAATCTCCAGGTCAAACAATTTGTGAGCAGTTACATTCTTTTAAATTTTTGAATTTCTCTTATAGTCTGGACTATGCAGTTTCCATAACTTTTAAAATTTGCATATTTGAGGCTTTTTCCTACTCTTTTTGCCTAGAAGCCACCATATTTCACCAAGTGTCATGACCTAATTAGTTGCTCAGACTTAACCTAGGGTTAACCACCTATCTGGAGATTTGGGGAATGCATTGTTCTCTAGATCTCTGAATATAGTCCTTAACCATGGGTTTATGTAGAGAATGGGCGAATCCCTTTATCTTTGAATGTCCAAATAAGCCTTTTAAGCATGGTCAACACTTGGAGATAGGGTGAATACACTCATTCTCCAGTTCTCTGAATGCCATCCACTAACTGCCAGAAATCTATAGAATGGGTAACCAAGCAATTCTATGAATCTCCAAATGTTAGTCACTTACCGCTAGGGATCACGAGAATACGTGACTGCACTATCTCTTAATCTCTAGATGCTAGGGACTTAACCGCTAGGATCCAGTGATTTGGCAACTAACCACCTGCCGGGTCACCTGATGTTATCCTTAACCGCCAGTTCTTCTAGTGACTATGTGATTGGCTGCCATGTGTCTGTTGCATTGTTCCAACTCACCGCCACCTATCTGAAAAAATCTCATGTTTATCAGTCTCTTGGCACACATCCTAATGCAGCACCAAAGCACACACATGCATAGCCTCCATCTCCTTCAAACTTCTTTTTAAGTGGATTTCCTTATAAACACATGAGAAGTCGGTCACACCACCAATGTGGTATTAAAATTTTAAGCATTTTTAAGTTATTTATTTAAAATGTGTTTTTATGTGCCCAGCTGGCACGCACCAAGGCATGGGCCCACAACATCAAGAGGCCAACCTTGCCTCTCTTTCTTCCAATTTACTTCTAATTTGAGCACCCTTATATTTGAATTGCTCTAAATACTGAAACGAGGTGCATGTGGGATAAACCCACATGCAACCCCTTTCATCTTTTCTCTTCTTTATCTGTGTACAACTCATTTTCCTCATGAATTTTACCTTGGACATGTACTATGCACCCCTTTATGCCAAGAAAATCCTTTAAATTTTGGCACGCACCAACCTCTATGATATGGCACGCACATCATTGAACTGGATATGCCAAGAAAATCCTTTTAATTCTGGCATGCTCCCCCATGGACTTTGTGCCTTCATTTTGTCTTATGCGCACAACCTTTCAACCTTGTGGCATGCACCAGCAAGAACAAGAGTATACATGGCCTTCCTTCATTTCCTAGTATGTGCATCGGCTGAAAATACCTCACGCACCCTTTTATTGGTGTGTGAGTCCTATCTAAACTCTAACACATCACTTCTATTGACTAGTAGCCTCCATTCTGGACTCATGCACTGCTCATACAATAGCATACTAACACCACACACACCCTTGCATTAGTTATTGATCTTGCTTTGTTTTTGAACTTGCGCACCTTCTACAAACATCATACACTGAGCCTCTTGCAAACATGTATCCTCCTCCAGAATGGTTCAGTTTCATTTGCATATGTGTGTGTCCTCTTAAATCATGCTGCTACTAGGTACAACTCCATTCCACACACTCTCCTAGTTATTTAATACACTGGCCTCTATTTCATACTTGTTTATTATGCTGGCCAATTTCATTTAGTTTATTTTCTGAGTGTGCTGGTATCACTATTTTCATCATATATTTGCATGTCCCAATTAATAAACTTTGCATATAAACTCTTCACCAGATCAAGAGATACCTTAAAAGATATGGGAATCATGATTGAGCACAGAAGTTCAAAACATAGTGGAATTACAATAAACTCATACCATTTCCTTGTTTGATGCACTCAACTCTTTGGTTATTTGGCACGCTGGCCAATTCATTAAGCTTTACGCACCTTTGGCTTCATTTTTATTGCAGGTAGCCCATTTGTTGGATCTCATAGACACAGAGACACACCATCATATTAGTTTAATGGTAAGTTTCATAACACTTAAAAGAAAGGTGGAAATATGGCATGTCAGCTTACTTAAAGTAAAAGGGCATGTTCATCATTGAAGAGCACAAGAGTGCATGCTTTTACTCTTGATGAGAATATCAACCCAAAAGAACATGAAAGAGGATCAACCACTTTTAAACCTCATATTTACCTTTTTTTATCCATTGGGAAATCTCTTGATGAGAACAAACCATAGTGCATCAAAAAATTTGACCACACCACTCATTCTTCACATCTCTGCAATACTATCTAATTACACTAACTGGCCTCCAGAAGTGGCCTCAAAAAATCAACCAGAGAACCTCACAAGAAAGTGCCGATATAGAATTAAGATCATTTCCATCATGTAATTACACTCACCAAAGGATATTTCTCAAAAATACATGGGCCAAGAGATATTAATGACCGAACATGACCCTTCAAAAATATTGATTTAGTCTGCACTGCCAAATAACACATCACCTTGTGAACTGGCTGGGAAATTCATCAATTGAGACCTTCAAGATTTGAAATCTTGGACATTGATTCACTCCCATAAAAGGAAAATGAATCCACAACAAGATCCCTCATAATATCAAAAGACAAAATACTATTGAACACAAAATTTAGCTTGCTAGAAATATTCAGGATTAAAACAGTGAATTATGCAGAAACTGGGTTTGGAATTGGCCTAGGAAAGTGACCAGAAGGATTAGTCATGGTCCATATATCTTCAAGGTAAGTCAATCCCAGGTCTAAAATATAGAACAACTCTCAATTTGACTTGAAATCAAATTGGGTGCAAACTACAAGACCCCAAAGTAGGCCAATCAGAAATTTGAACTACACACACTTGGAGAAATTTAAAAAATTGGAAAAATAGAATGGCACTGGAAAAGTGATCAAACAAGCTCATGGGGGGCTAAAAATAGACATGGATATTATCTCTCATGCCTACAACTCAGTGCAACAACACCCATGCTATGGATATTAACTAGTCAAAAAAGGTGAACCTAAGAAGTGGGACACCTTATAAAATTCTAGGAACACAGAATGCAGATTTGGGGGAGCCACCTCCAAATGGCCACTTTTGAATCATATCAAAAGTAAAATTTAAGAGCTGGGACCCATCACTTATGTCAAATGAAAGGTTATGGAAATCTTAACCAAGTGTTTTTTCACAAAAATCAATAGACCCCTTTATCCATGCACTCAAACTCGACCTCTTTTAAAGATTTTTAAAAAGCACAAACTTACACTTGGAAGATTTTGAAAATATGGAGTCAAAATATAACCTGGATTTTTGAGCTCCAACAAGTCCAAGGTCCCCACCTTGATAGTTCCATTATTTGGTGGCATATTTGTGGGACATGGGGTACTTGTCTTTGAAATATCCTAGAAGCTTAGTGTCGGGCAGAGGGGGATCCTTGTATAGCCATTGGTTGATATCAAGTGCCAGCTCTCAACCGTTCAAAATTCCATTGGAGATAAAAGAAGATGAGACTAGAGTCTTGATCTTGGGGCCCTCCTGAGGGGCCTTGGTTTGATGACATGGGTGCCCCTAAGTATGGGGATCCAAAGGGAGAGGCCCTACTGCAAAGGTATCAGTGAGGTTTTATTTGCGACAACCCCTATTTTTGATCTTGACAGTAGACAAGGTGGAGGTGAGGATTCTCTCTGGATCGTAGTGGGATCAGGAGGAACTAGTGATAGATGTGCCAATGTCAATTCCAAGACAATGAGTGGAGTGGGGGAAGGAAGTTTCTATCATATGACAGTATGCGAAGGGTTGGGGGTTTGCTTGGATGGTAATTTTAGTGCCTTAATATGGGAATTTAATGCACGTATGATAGGTGGAGGGAATGACTTTGATGGAATGAATCCATGGGAAATCGAGGAGAATGTTGTAGGGGAGGTCAAGATCAACAGCATGGCATATGGTTTCTTGGACTATGAGGCTAATCTTGATAGTAACAATATGGTACCTTTGGAGGTACACTCTAGGTTGTCGTAAGCCTTGATGGTGATTACCTCGTGTGAGATGTCTACTTTTATGACACCAACCTGCTAGATGAACTTTAATGTACAAATATTTAGGGATGAAACATTATCTATCATGACCATTTTTATGGTGAAGTCATTAACCATGACAATAATGTGGAGTGGGAGATTGTGATCTGGTTCAATGGGTGGCATGTTAGAGGCTTGGAAGGAGAGGGTGGAGGACATGGATAGGTATCCTACAAGGGTCTTGAATTGGATAGTGGTAATTTTTGTAGGGACATAGGTCTCTTAAAGGGAATTATTGAGGACTTCCTAGTGAAGGGGTGATGTGTGAAGGAGGTCAAGGATGGAGATTTGTGCGGGTGTGTTCCCAAGGTGTTATAGGAGGTTTTACTATGCACTGGGGATGGTCATGGTATTGGCACTGACAATAGACATCTGACCTTTGCGGGTGGTAATGGTACATTGACAATCAACACCTTTGACATGGATGACATTCACAGTTGGTTCGACTTGGGAGATGAAACCAATGAATCTATCGTAGTTGATGTAGGTGGTGGTATAATCTTTCCCATTTCCATGGTCATCTTGTTTTCCAATGCCTTGGTTTTGGGGAGGAGTAGCATTGGTTTGATTCTTACCTACATTGTGTTGAGGAAACACATTTTGGTAGATTTGTATGTTGGTGTCTGGCAATGTCTGGGAAGGGGCGTCAACTATGATCTCCTTCTTGTCAATGAGGTCTTGGACATAGTGTTTGAGCTTCATGCACTTCATGGTGGCATGTCCCTTAACACGGTGATAGTCACAATAATCATTGTCCTTGTACCAGGTGGGTTTAGGTGTTGATTCATCAAATGGTTGGGTTTGCGGATATACAATTAGATTAGCACTGGCCATGTGATAGAAAATAGTGTCAAGGGGTTCTCTGAGGGGAGTGAATGTACATTTTCAATTGTTCTGAACATGGGCCCTATTCTATCCTTGGGTGATAGATATGGCATTGGCTTGATTGATGGGTGGCTGACAAGGTAGTTGTTGGTAGGCGAGTGCTTGTTGTTGGTACATGGGTGCTTGCTATTGGTATGTTGGGAGAGGGAGATTGGGGCCGACTATAACAACTTGGATGTGCTTGGTGTCCGTGGCCCCATCTATAACCATAGTTTTATTTTTGTTCCAGTAATGGGATCGATTGTTATTGAGCCTATCTTGCAAACTCTCCTTGTAATGTTTAATGGCACCATCGTCCAAAAGACCTCGTTCGATGTCCATTCCCTTCCCTTTTATGTCCTAATAAGTTTATATGTAATTCATTTGTATGAAGTGGGATAACTTCGGATGCAAGTTGTTGATGAATATCTTAGTGAGGTATTTTTTTGGTGGTTGATATGACAACCTCATGGTGAGGGTTTTCCAATCTTGTAGATAGTCTGCCAGGGTTTCACCTCCCTTCTTCTTGGAATTGCATAGGTCTAGCAAGGAGAGCTCATTCTTGATGTTATGTGCATATTGGGCCACAAATTTCTCTAAGATTTCTATGAATATGGAAATAGACCCGTATGGTATTTTGTAGAACCACTCAATGGCGGTCCCTCCTAGACTCTTAGGGAAAAGGCACATGAGATAAATGTCATTATATGCCACCTCTTGGCATGCCATCTAGAACTATTTGATGTGGCTGAATGGGTCTCCCTTCCCTTGATACTTGTCAAACTTGGATGTTTCAAAATACTTAGGGAAGGGGACTACTATGATTGATCTATTGAAAGGGTAAGGACAGACTTGTTCAAACTTGAATTCTTTTCCCTCATTGCCAGCTTTGAGTTCTTTGAGGGCATTCTTCATTTCTTCCCATTTTGAATTGACAGGTGTTGGAGTGGTTACTCCCATAAGGAAGGGATTGGATGGTGTGGGTGAATATGGAGGGATATGTGGGAGATACTGCAGGATGGGGTAGGGGGATTTCCCTACTACATAGGTGGTTTGGAATGGGTTCTAGATAGCTTGCTGAGCAATATATTATTGTTGTATAGTTAAGGTGTGTTGATGTGTAGGGTATGGTGTAGCTTGCTACTATGGGATGAGGGAATTAGGTTGCTATGCCAATACATATTGCTACTGTTGGGATGGTTGGTAGGATGGTTGCTATTGGTACTAGCATTGGGCTTGCCCAATATATGTAGGATGCATGCCCACATTATTGAGAGGTGGAATAGAGGCTTGGGTATGTACTATGGGTGGTTGCATAAGAAAATTAGTAGGATGGGAAGAGTTAAGATATTGCGATGGAGGAGGTATAGCCTAGGCAATGATGGGTGGCATAGATAATTAGTTGGTGAAAGTGGGGAATGATGTGGTGAAAGGGGGTGGTTGTTGTACTGCCTGAGGAAAGGTGCCTTGCTGATAGGTGGGTTGGGATAGGTGTGACAACATTGGTATACCTAATCCATTCATTTGTTCTTGGTTGAGGCTCCAAGTGGTGCCAATCCTTGCCATAGGTTATGACGTAGAGGTTGCCACAAATGTGGGAGAGAAAGTAGGATTTTGTGGTGCAGATGGAGGGTTTTGGGATGCCATGAATGGCATTCCTATTGTGAAGGTCACTTGCTGAGATTGTGTGTTCATGATGAAAGGTGGAGGAGGAACTTGCGTAGAAGTGGGCTGTGTAGCGGACTGGGTGAATATGGGTTGGGTGGCTTATGTTGCTCCTTGCAAAAATGATGTTGATGTGGAGGATTGATTTATGATAGGTGGGGGTACTATTTGCATTGCAACTTGCATGGAGAGTGGTGGTGGAACTTCTGCAAAAGCTTGTGGTTGCATAGTCTCTTGTGAAGAGGTAGGTTGAGGTGGTGCCCCTATGAAAGAGAAAGGGGTGGATTATGCTATTGTCTGACTTGTGAGAGTTGCTGAGCTAGGCTTTAGGAGATGAGGAATGGATGAAGTTGTATGTGACACATGCATGGTGGGATCATGGATCTGTTGGATGATAGAGGGGTATAAATTGGTGGGGATATGGATGGGCTTCATGTGATCAAAAGGGCATAAATGAGGTGGAATGGGAGTATCCTCCCATGCGTAGTTTTCTAAGATAGCGAGATAGTTTTGTGTGATAATTGTGCTCACCATTTGTGTGTGTCTTGAGAGACACATGAATGCTTCCATGGAATTAGTAGTAGGTATTTTAGTGGGGTCTTCCCACACATTCTGAACCCATGGTGGTTGAGGATCATACATTACCATAGTACTGGTAGGGTTGTTTGGGTCTGCTAAACTAGTGGCTTGGTTGGGATCCATTCCTTTCCTCTTCTTTGATCGTGTCTCAACATGCATGAAAATATTAAGTCCTAGGATGGGGGAAGATGCAGACGTGTTAGGATAATGCTTGGGATGATGGTCTTACATCTAAATGAGGTTGGTGATAGCCTAGATGCTGAATTTGAGATGCCTAGATGAAAAAGGATTTTCAGATGATGTGGGATTTTAGTGATGTACTTGGATGGGTGGCTTGAAAGATGAGATGAGATACCTCTCCTGGTGTGGGATCAAAATATAAAGGATTAATGTCCTTGGATAGACTTATGATCTTTGGATGATAGGATCCTTACTAGTGTGAGCCAATCTCTGGATTGAGATGATGAGGTTCACATGAGTAAGTACTAGCTACCCTAGACAATGCTTAGTCAAATAGGTGAAGCTAAGATTTTGATTCTTTGGATAAGGTTTGAGAAACTCAAAATGAGTCTTTGGATGGGACGTGGATCTAGGATGGGATGTGGATCTAGGATGATGATTTGGGATTTGGATAGAGGATGATGCTAACTGATGCTTCCTAGGGAGATAACGTAAATGCACCTAAGAAATGATCTAAGATGAATGGATGTTGAGACAACTTCAAAGATTTTGAGAAGGAGTAGGATTAAGCCTGCTAGTCTTCACTTTCCAATTAGACAAACCGATGGTTAACTTAAATTTGAAATGCAAATTTTTTGACCCTTGTGTTGTATTCCACATTATCTAGTCTTTCTTGGTATTTGTCTTCTAGTTCTTGGGTTACAGTGAGAATGGGTTGGCGATCTTTGAGCTTTCTTTCAGCAATCTTCTTCTCTCAATACACACATGGCATTGGTAGCTTAGCTTTCTTATGTTTCACTAGTTCGGTCATAGGTCCAAAAATATCTTCACTCTTTGGATATTGGAATAAGCAAGCTAGGAAGTGACTATGATAATTATAACTTTGCTTGGTTTTGAACAAACTTGGGTTTCTTTTTGGGATAATTGACAAATAGTCCCACAAGAGACAAAGAAATCCTATGGGAGAATAGGACGATGATCTCTTTGGAAAAGAAATTTGTAACCTTGATTTGTGTATGCTTGAACAAATGTTTTCACTGGGTCTGATAGCTTTGAGAACACACACAAGCAATTTCTACCTAAAAGACAGGCTAGTATCAGAACCTTTGCCCACAACTTGGTATCCCAAATGAGGAATATAGATGGTGAGTAATTTTTAGGTGATTTGAGAAACTACTTGGATCTGTCCTTGCATAAATATTTTTATACCTTCAAGAGTAGATCGGGTGGGCCTCTGATTAATGGCTTCTAGTGAGATCCATGGCATCCCCCCAATCATTTTGTACGTGTGTGACTCACTTAAGAGCCTAGTTGACCATGCCAAAATTGTAGGGATATTCACCTACCTTGAGCTACCATCAACACGCCTCACCTGAGCTTGAGGGGATAAGGTGAGAGTTTTCTCAACACCTTGTTTATATACCGATCGGGGAATTACTGGTTTGAGGTCATTCTCTAAAGAGGAAGCACTTCTCTCTAGACAAACCTCACTAGAAGAAAAACCAATTGAACTTCATCTTTCTCTTCACCCAAGTTCCAAAAAGGTGAGGGGAGAGGATACAGACACAAGCTAATTTTTCTTGCATCACTTACTTTATCAAGGATTTGCAATAATTGAAAAGCTCCAAGGAAATGTTGAAAAACAATCCTTCAAACACACAAAGAAGTCTTCATTACCAATTGAACCTAGATTAGACTAAGTGTCTTCAATCCTATAACTTCAAACACTCATTTTTAACATGCAAGGTTCTTTGGAAAGCAAATGAAAATGCTTAAAATAAAGTTTGATTTTTTCAAAAATAACAAGTGTTTCTTCCTTTTAGCATTCAAGCCTTGATTTTGATTCTTTTTAAGCCCCAAATCGAAATGTTTTATTACATTGATTTATTGTCCCTTAAGCATTAGAGATTGAATTGGATTGATTTTAGACACCAAAGTTGAAGTGTTTGATTGTTCATTTTTAGCCCTTACTCATTTTAAGCCCAAATTGAAAAATGAGGTGTTGGGTATGCATTCAATGTTCTTTTTAGTGCACCAAATACAAGTGTGTAAATTCTATTTTTAAAATATTAACCCGCGTTCCTGCCGATCCTTCCTACAATCCCATAGACACAAAAATAGCATTCCCGCAGACTATACAAGCAATCCCATGGGATTTTCAAAATAAAAAAACTTACAGAAATCAATAAATGCTGAGTTTGGTACGATACCTAAGGATGAAATCCTACAAGGTCAATGCACAATCCCATAGGGTTAACTATCGATCCTGCATTGTGAGAATGAGGGCAAAAATTTCAAGGTTTTAAATAAAATGCCTTATGACTTACAAGTTTACAATGGCGATCCCACCTAGTCAAACCACATTCCCGCATTGTGGGAATGCAATCCCACCGTCCGTCACAGAGAAATGATTGGAGAATTTAGGACATAGCAGAATTTAGACAAAAAATAGAAAGATCCTTTGCAGGAATATGATCCCACTAACCGTACCCGCATTCCCCCAAAACTATATCTCTTCTGCTGTGTGAAATCTGAAAGTGGGAATAGCGGCTCAAATGTGTTTTCTTTCACCCCAAACTTGCAAAACACCCAAAAAATACTTGCAAAGCACTTAAACAATAAAATACATTAGTTCTTGGTTAGTTTTGCAAATGTAAAACAAATGAAGAAGATGAAGAAATGACCCTAGAAGTAGGTCCCATCGGGCGTGCCAAAATGTAATACCTAAAATGTAGTGTTTAAGAATACTAAACTAAACTAGCATTCAATAAAAGAAAGAAGATAAAACTTAAGATTAGACCAAAGAAATAAAACAAAAAAACCATAAGAAATGCAAACCTTCCTTGTGGAAGAGATGTTGTCCAATGATGGAGATATGTGTGCTCAAATTGCTAGTGCTCAAGCTTCAAGTGTAGGAGGATTTTGGCATTATGAGGTTACTTTTGATGTTTTTGCTCTTCAAAATGGCATGGTAACAATGCATAAAAGGTGGATGAAAATGAAGGAGAAGAGGGCTCAATTTATAGGCAACGGAAAGGTCAAATGGATGGTCAAGATGGAAACCTGAGGAAGGGTCAAGATGCATTTGAGAGAGAGGACATAGATTGTTCTTTCTTGTGAGGCCTCACCTCGAGCCCTTCATAGCCTTTCAGTTTCTGCATTTGAGATAGACTTATTTGATACTACATTTTGATGCTTTATGGTTTTCAGACACTTTATATTATGGATTTTATCACCATAGGGGTTAGATACACATTATGTTACATTTATTTTGATGAATTACTATGATATCATTATGGATTCTACTTGTGCGATTAATTTAGTTTTTTGAATGTTATGATGTCATGATGATATTTAATTTTGCAAATGAATTATTAATGCAATGATGAGGTTATCAGATTTATTAAGTGATCAAATTGTTTATTATAAGATGAGTTACATGTATGTCCTAGATGAATTATTATGTCATGTGAATTATGACTTATTTACGGATATTATAGATGAATTATTTTGATCATTATGTTATAAATTTTTATGTATATTTCCTTGGACTACTGATGTTAATTGTGATGTGTAATTCATGTTGTGTCATTTGAGACTTGTAAGTGTACTTGTGGCCATGACATGTCCACTTGAGGATTGGATGCCCATCATCCTAGGATAGTACCCTTGAGGATCCCCATGTGAAATCCCTTGGTTAGGGAGCTTGAGGTACTGTCACTTCATGAATTTCGAATTTGAACTTATCATGAGCTTTTGGAGGGTTAAAAAGGTGCCTAGGGGTGTGTTCAGACCATTTTTAGTTATCCCAATGATATACCTATGGGTAAGGTTCATTTTTCACCATAGGACAACCCATAGTTGACCAAAAGACTCATCCAAAAGTTGGTTTTCCAAGATGGCCGAAAATCAACTTTTGGGACCAAGTTTTGGAAATAACACCATCCATTAGAAAGGTAGTCCTATTCCCACCTTTTTTGCCTACCTTTGTAAGAGGCCATTTTTAGTAAGCCTGTACAGAGCTTAGGGAAGACCACCCAATGGGAAGGAAACCTTATCCCTAGGATTTTGTGGGAAGAAGTGTGGAGGCTTTTTTAGAGGGGACTCTTTTTTTGGAAGAGTTTGAACATCCACTCTCTAACTTAGAGATTAGATAATTTTTGAGGAGCTTGGAAAGGAAAATCTTGGACAAAAGGGCTCTCAACTTCAACACTCACCATTATTGCTTGGACTTAGGTTGGTGGCTCCACTTGAAATCTCATGTATATTATTTTTCTTGTATGTGAGAAATTTGGTATTGTGTTTCTTCATGTTTTCTTGATGTTGAGAATCTTGTTGCTTTGTATGTTAGTAGATGCATATGTAAATCTTGTGCTTGTTTTTGTGCAAGTCATCTTGTGTTATAAATGTGAAATTTTGTGTCATAGATTCCATGTTTTATGATGTTTGTATGGGAGTCTCAAGGCCACACTCACCCATGGGGGGAAGAGTAGCCTTATGGGTGAAGGGATATTTTATTTGGGACAGCCATGGGTGTAGAGTCTCTCCTTGGGAAGGAGAGGGAAAAAGCATGGAAGTATGGGCTCCATGTAGCCATTTCTTTTCTTGTTACATTGGGGGACATAAGGGATTTGTAAGGCTTGATGCCTTGGGGGTCATAAGATTTATTTTGTTGGGCTTTTAAAATGTGGTTGAGATGTGTATTTTGGAAAGCCATGTGTAGGCTTATCTCAATTGTTTTGAAATGAGCTTTCTCCCCTTGGTATTTAGTCCATCTTCACCCAAAGAATAGGGTCATTGTTAGACCCTTTGTTCATATCCTTGGTTGGGAGTGTTCTTTGTGGTTAGTATGTGTTTGTGATGTTGATTTTGGTTGTTTTTCATCTATGATTTGGTTCCCCTAGCTCAGGGGTGGCCTCTTAGAGGCCTTGGTTGGGAGGTGAGCATCCCATGGTCTATCCTATTTTTTTAATTTGCAGGTATTGAAGAAGTTGCACTTGAAGGGAAGCTTGGAATGGCTTTATATTATGTCTACCATGTTTATCTATATTATAAGGGTAATAGTACCCCTATGTAGAAGGAAGCCCAAATGGAAGCCTCTTGTGTAGTGTCCTTATCATTATAGAATCCATTTGTGAAATGGAGAATTTTGTAGTTAGAAATTTATTCTATGGTTTATTCAAAAAAAGTATTTTTGTTACTTAAAAGATCACTGTCATAGTTGCTTGTAATCTAAGAAATAAATTAAAAAAAAAGAGGTTGATTTTATCTTTATGTCTCTAATGTATGGTAGATTTCTTTCTTTTTAAAAAATTACATCTCCATTTGATGTTTGGAGTTTATCTTTTCAATGAGATTTTAGTAAGCTTACCTACATATGAATCCTTAAAAATTTAGGATTAGATTTTAGAGGATTTAATTTTGCTAGCATAAAAAAATAAATCTCTTTCTCCCCTTTAATGCATTAGGTTGTTATGTGAAGTAATATTCTGTATCTTGTTTTACATTTTCAGAATTATATGTTTGGTTGTAAAATTTTGGCCTATTACTCTAAAGTGTTATTGCATAAAAATATATTTTTATGTTTAGATAATAATATCATTTTGTAAAAAAAACAGACATGAGAATATCTATTTTTTTAAAAATATATATATATGAATAACAATCTGATTTCTTTCTTAAAAAAAAAAGATAACAATTATAAATCTCATTATGTCTATTTTATATTATTATAAAATAGAGAGCTATTTTTTTAATAAAAAAATACTTATATTAATAATAAAGATTTTCAAAAAAATTATATTTAAAATAAATGTGTATTTTCATTTGTGTTTAAATAAAAATAAAAAATAATAATAATAAAAAAGAATTAATGGGGGTGGGCCATAGTTGCACCCCCCTCATTTCCTATTCACGCAGGTCGTGTGGGCCATAACCCATGGCCCTACAACATCACAGCCACGATTGTGATGCCGCAGGTCCTATTGGCCTATGACCCACAACCTATGACATCATAGCTGTGGTTGTGGTGCCATAGCCACGTGGGGGCCGTGACCCACGGATGTGGGGACATGACAGGGGGTTGGGTAGAGCCCTCAGCTCCCCCCGTTTCTTATTAATTTTTTTTTAAAAAAATAAAACCTTTAAAGAAAATAAAATATACAACCCTATGAAAAAAAACAAGGGTATCAACAAGTTAAAAAAAATATAAAACTTTGAAAACAAATGAGGAAGAAATTTATACCCATTTCTTGCTGCATGCACACTTTGTAGACCCGAATCTGACCACTCCATTTGCTTATTTGGGCTGTGAGAAATCTCTTATGAGAGAAATATATTTGTAGGCATATATACAATGCGTATATAAGCATACAAATATATATCTCATATGTGTTCTTCCCTCCATTGTTGACATCTCCATAAACCTACAAGTAGCAACCAAGAAAGAGAATAAAAATAGACAATAACCATTAGGGTTTGGGTGGGAGAGTTTTTGAGGGAAAAATGAAGAAATTGGGAAACTTTTTAGAACTTTTATTTTTCCCTCTATCCCTAATTTCAGGATTAGGGTTAGGGCTTGGAAGAAGAAATCATACCCCATTTATAATATTTCCTGATCTCTTTTCCCCGAAATCCCTTTTTAATATATATATTTTTTATTACCTTATGATGTGTCTTTTAATTTTTTTTAAGTGAATAAGATTTATTTTAAAAATAAGAGTTGTTATTTTGTTAAGGAAGTGTTTGTTTTTGACAAGACATTATGAAGATCATAATATTATAAAATTTATTTAGCAGCTTAAGGTTTAGTTTTAATTTGAACCACTACATCATTATTAAATAGTTCTTTAATATTTGGAGAGAGATAATTTTATCTAACTATTCCCAATGAAATTTCTAGGATGTGACTTTATATTAAGAGGAATAAATTCTAAAATTAAGAGAATTAATACTAAGATACTAATATGATATCTTTTATCGATGCCCATTTAGTAAGGATACCAATTTAATAAAAAATTTGGGTAGGAAGTTTAATTTATCAAATAATTTTATTTATTACTTGCTAGTCAGATCATTAACGTAGTTTTACCTTATAACTTAAGTGGAAACCTTGGGTGGGATTATTAATTACTTTATAATGTAATTTATTTCAAGACTTTAGCCTTGTGTATTATTGAAATTCATAAGCCTCTTTACAACATTATATTGTGAAAATTTATTATTGGAGGATTTAAATTATTTCGATAAATAAGATTATTTGGAATAATGCCATCTCTAAGAAGACAACTACGATAAATTAATAATTGCATTATAGTAAGTTGATCACACCTGTAATTATTTTATCATTTAAATAATTATATTCATCGCGAAAGTTTGAGAACTATTAACATTTAATCAACCATTAATTTAACCCTTTAAAAAAAAAGTTGGTGTATTTTTGCTCGTAGAAATATGGGCATGACATTTTGGTATCATAGCCAGGTTTGTGAAAACTTGGTACCTTTAAACCCATTTCATTTCTTATTCAACCTTTACCCTATTGCATTGTTAGGATGCCTCCCCTTACACATCAAGCTTGAAGATGTAATAGAGGATGAGGACCTAGGTGAGCCCCCTCGGTTCACATGCAGGATGAGAAGAGGGTAGAGATCTCAGCAGTGAATCAGGAACCTCCTCCTATACCTCCACCTAATCCTAATCAATAGGTCTTGATAGCTTTAAAGAACCTCATTGGGGTTATACATGATAGGTTTCCTCCAGCTATTCCTCAGTCAGAGCGTCAGCTACTAGGAGGGCATAGATCAGAGGCTAGAGAGAGGACTAGGATCCCTCCACATGATCATGAGGAAGGAAAAGGAGCACATGAGGTAGAATCAGTTCGCATGCCAGAACCACCACCACCCGAATTAGTTCAAAGGGTACCCTGTGATGCTGGAGACCTGATCAGGGATCTCCTTCATCTACAACCACCATTATATCATGGTTCTACTAATGGCATAGAGGCTAAGGCATGGCTTTTGAGTTTAGATAGGTGCTTTGGGTTGCGTCATTATGAGAGAAACCTTAAGGCTCGGTTTGTAGTTCACCTTTTGAGAGGAGGTGCTTCCACATTGGAAGCAGAAGGAATTTAAGAATCACATCACTATGGATACTGTCACTTGGGAGACCTTCCTAGAGAGATTCAAAGACAGGTACTTGTCAGAGCATTATAGGCAGCACTATATTGATGAATTTCATGATTTATAGTAGAGAGGAATCAGTACTTCAGTATGAGAGCCGCTTCCTTGAGCTGTTACCATATGTTGACTATATGAAGGATGAAAAATTATGAGTTAACCATTTTGTCAAGGGACTCAATGATTGAATTTCAGGATAGGTTCGCATGACCTTTCTAGGGAACCTTCGTGAGGCTGTAGAGATAGCATTGGTTGCAGAGGAGATTTAGGGTAGGTCACAAGATGCTCGTGATAGGTCTCAAAACTATAACTCTGCATCTCAATCTTAGGGTCATGAGAAGAGTCATTGGAAGGGTAACAACATGCATTCTTTGGGGTCTTTTAATAAGAACCCACAGCAGTAGACCCAATAGAATCAAAAATAAAAATCACAATAGGATCAGAAGGTCTCTAAGCCCAAATAGTGGTAGGCATAGGGATCAAGGAAGGACCAGCATCAAAAATATTCTGATGCACCCCCAACACAGACTCAACAGTCCTCTCGGGGGGGTTTCAATGGTTCTAGTAGGACCAGTGGACAACATTACTCTAGGCCACAGGGAGTTTAGACTCGTACACGTGGCCCTTGTTATGCATGTGGTGCCATAGGGAACTTAGCTCATGATTGTCCTTAGGGTTAGATGGAAGGTAGTCAGCGTATGGAAACATCAAAGCCAATAGTTGGAGACTTTGGAAAGTCTCACAGAGTATTTGTAGTGATTGATAATTGCTAGGTCAAGCACCAAGCCACAGTTATAGAGGCTGCATGTATGATCAGTGGTATTAGTGTTACCATCTTATTTGATTCTGGTGCTATTGATTCTTTCATATCACCATTTTTTGTGGAGCATTGCGGGCTTGTGGCAGCTAGATAGGAAGTTAGTTGGGAAGTGGAGTTAGCATCAGGGTCTCGAGTGTCAGTCAACTCCTTAGTGAAGGATAGCCAGGTGTAGATTGGTGATTTGATCACTACTGTGGATCTTCATATCACACCTCTTGGTTCTTATGACATAGTACTTGGCATGGAATTTATTTATGCCCATAGAGCTAAGTTATATTGTTGACAGAAGAGGATTGAGTACCTTGATGATCATGGTACACCTATTGTGATTTGCAAAATTTAGAGAGGCATCTCTCTTCGTATGATCTCAGCCATGCAACTTAAGTGGAGTATGTAGAAGGGATGTCAGTTATATGCTATTACTATCAGTGATAGAGAGGATGATGAGGAAAGGGAACCATCTCTTGATGAATATCCTATACTTTAGGAGTTGGTAGATGTGTTTCCTACTAGGCTTCCAGGCATGCCTCCTCGTAGAGTACTGGATTTCCACATAGATCTTGTGCTAGGAGCTACTCCAGTTTCGAGGGCACCCTACATGATGACCACTAATGAGCTTAATGAGCTCAAGAACTAGTTAGAGGAACTTTTGGAGAAGGGTCACATATTCCCTAGTAGCTCGCCTTGGGGCGCACCCATTATCTTCGTTAAGAAGAAGGATGGATCCTTGTGGTTATGTATGGATTACTGATAGTTAAATAAGTTCACCATCAAGAATCGGTATCCACTTCCTAGGATTGATGATTTATTTGATGAGCTTCAGAGTGATAAAGTATTTTCCAAGATTGATCTTAAGTTAGGTTACCACTAGTTATATATTGTGGATAGTGATATACCCAAGACTGTGTTCCGCACCAGATATAGGCATTATGAGTTCATAGTTGTGCCTTTTGGTCTCAAAAATGCACCAACAGTCTTCATGAGCCTTATGAATGGGGTATTCCTTACCTTCCTTGATAAGTTCATAGTTGTGTTCCTTGATGATATCCTAATATATTCATGGGATGAAGAGAAGCACGCAGAGCACAAGAGATAGGTATTGCAGTGTCTTAGAGATAATCAGTTGTATGGTAGCTTGTCCAAATTGGTTTTTTATAGGTTCGAGATTCATTTCCTTGGACATGTCATTTCAGGAGATGGAATCTCAATTGATCCATCTAAGATTAGACCCATCATGGATTGGCCTGTGCCTACTTTTATGACTGAGGTTAGGAGTTTTATGGGATTGGAAGGTTATTAAAGATGTTATGTTGTGGGTTTTTCTAGGGTAGCACATCCCATTACTTCTCTTCAGTGTAAGGGAAAGAAGTTTGAGTGGACCAAGAAATTTGAGAGGACCTTTCAAGAACTCAAGAAGGCACTTACTAGTGCTCCTATTCTGGCAGTGCTTGACCTTTCAATGGATTTCATTGTATACATAGATGCTTCCTTGGATGGTTTGGGAGTAGTTCTTATGCAGAATGGGTGAGCCATTGCATATGAGTCTAGGAAACATAAGACTCATGAGCTCAATTACCCCACTCATGACCTTGAGTTGGCTATAGTGGTTCATGCCTTAGTGAGATGGTGGCATTTCCTTTTGGGTCATTGGTTTGAGCTTCAATCTGATCATCAAAGTTTATAGTATATTTTCACTCGGCTGAACCTGAATGTACGTCAGTGAAGGTGGATGGAATTCCTATGTGAGTACAATTTTTATGTCCACTACATCAAGGGAAAAGAGAATGTGGTTGTAGATGCTTTGAGTAGGAGGTGACATGGGGCCTACTCTATGACTGCAGGCATGGAGTTGAGAGATTGGATATTGCACCATTTGCATGAGAATGTTGGTATGTAGAGGTTAGTCAGATTATTCAGTCTTAGAGTACCCTTGAGGGTAAGTATTTAGGATATTGCCTAGATTTCGATGGGATTTTATGCCATAGAGGACACATCTATGTCCCTTCCTCTAGAGATTTGCAAGTATTCATCATGGTAGAGGCTCATAGAGAACCTTATGTAGAGCATCCAAGAGTCAAGATGATGCATGCAGATTTGAAGTAATTATATCATTGGCCAGGGATGATACATAACATAGCTGAGATAGTGGCATGATGTGTTGAGTGTCAGATGGTTAAGGCACAACATCATCACCCTGGTGGTTTGCTTTAGCCTCATGAGATACCAGAGTGGAAGTGGGATGTTATTTCTATGGACTTCATCATTGGTCTCCCTATGTCATCTCAACCACATGATGCCATGATGGTGACAGTTGACAAGCTGACCAAAGTAGCCCACTTCTCACCCATTCAGACCACTTTTACATCCCCAATAGTAGCACATGTTTTCTTGTGGGATATTGTCAGACTTCATGGCATACCTTGTAAGATTATTTATGATCAAGATTCTCTCCTCACATTATCCTTTTGGAGAGGATTACAAATAGCCTTGGGCACTAAGCTTAATTTTAGCACTGCTTATCACCCAGAGACAGATGGTTAGATAGAGAGGGTTATTCAGGTGTTGGAGGATATGCTCTGCATGTATGTCATGGATCATCAGATTAGGTGGGAGGAGTACCTTCATTTTATTGAGTTTACCTACAATAATGGGCATCATACATCCCTAGGTATGCCTCCCTATCAGGCATTATATGGGAGACCATGCAGAACACCTTTGAGTTGGGACCGCATTGAGGATAGAGTTGCTTTAGGTCCTGAGTTACTGCGAGAGTTAGAGAAAAAGGTGACTTTGATTAGACAATGTGTGAAGGAAGTGGAGGATAGACAAAAGAAGTATGCAGATACTAAAAGGGAGGATCGTAGTTATCAGGTTGGGGATAGATTCTTTTTGAGAGTATGACCACATAAGAGTCCAATCCATTTTGGAAAGGGCTCTAAGCTTGGAATGGCTTTATATTATGTCTACCATGTTTATCTATATTATAAGGGTAATAGTACCCCTATGTAGAAGGA
The DNA here is from genome assembly GCA_027943335.1 of Chamaecyparis obtusa. Taxonomy (NCBI): domain Eukaryota; kingdom Viridiplantae; phylum Streptophyta; class Pinopsida; order Cupressales; family Cupressaceae; genus Chamaecyparis; species Chamaecyparis obtusa. Next base: position 1,246,982 of record BSBK01001133.1, read on the forward strand.
AGCCCAAATGGAAGCCTCTTGTGTATTGTCCTTATCATTGTAGAATCCATTTGTAAAATGGAGAATTTTTTAGTTAGAAATTTATTCTATGGTTTATTAAAAAAAAGTATTTTTATTACTTAAAAGATCACTATCATAGTTACTTGTAATATGATAAATAAATGAAAAAAAAAAGGGGTTGTTGATTTTATCTTTATGCCTCTAATGTATGACATATTTCTTTCTTTTAAAAAAATTACATCTCCATTTGATGTTTGAAGTTTATCTTTTGAAAGAGATTTTAGTAAGCTTACCTACATATGAATCCTTAAAAATTTAGGTTCAGATTTTAGAGGATTTCATTTTGCTAGCATCAAAAAAAAATCTTTCTCCCCTTTAATGCATTAGGCTATTATGTGAACTAATATTCTGTATCTTGTTTTACATTTTCAGAATTATATGTTTGGTTGTAAAATTTTGGCCTATTACTCTAAAGTGTTATTGCATAAAAATGCATTTTTCTTTTTGGGTATATTTGTATAGTTGAGTGTAAGATGGGGTTTATGATATTACTTTAAGCTTTGCAAATCTACATACAAAAAGAATGTACAAAACCATTCCTTTTCATCTATTTAGTTTTCAAAATGTGATTGTCTACTATTCTGTGCAAAAGAAAAATAGAGAAAATATTATGTTGATAAAATAAAATTCTTCTATTTTCTTTTCAAAAAAAAGTATATCAATCTGTTTAGATAATATTATCATTCTGTAAAAAAAAAGGGCATGAGCATATCTATTTAAAAAAAATATATATATGAATAACAATCCGATTTTTTTCTTTAAAAAAAAAAGATAACAATTGTAAATCTCATTATGTCTATTTTATATTATTATAAAATAGAGAGCTATTTTTTTTAAAAAAAAAATTATATTAATAATAAAGCTTTTAAAAAAATATATATTTAAAATAAATGAATATTTTTGTTTGTGTTTAAATAAACAAAAAATAATAATAATAATAAAAAGAAGTAATGGGGGCCGGCCATAGCCGCACCCCCCCTCATTTCCTATTCATGCGTGTCGCGTGGGCCATAACCTATGGCCCTGCGACATCACAACCATAGCTATGATGCCAAAGGTCCTGTGGGCCTATGACCCATGACCTGTGATATCACAGCTGCGGCTTTGGTGCCGTAGCTACGTTAGGGCCATGACCCATAGATGTGGGGACACGACAGGGGGCTGGGTAGAGCCTTTGGCTCCCCCCGTTTCTTATTAATTTTATTTAAAAAAAATAAAAACTTTAAAGAAAATAAAATATACAACCTTGCGAAAAAAAAAAGGGTATCAACAAGTTAAAAAAAATATAAAACTTTGAAAACAAATGAGGATGAAATTTATACCCATTTCTTGTTGCATGCACACTTTGTAGACCCAAATTTGATCACTCCATTTGCTGATTTGGGCTATGAGAAATCTCTTATGAGAGAAATATATTTGTAGGCATATATACAATGCATATATAAGCATGCAAATATATATCTCATATGTGTTCTTCCCTCCATTGTTGACATCTCCATAAACTTGCAAGTAGCAACCAAGAAAGAGAAGAAAAATAGACCATAACCATTAGGGTTTGGGTGGGAGAGATTTGAGGGAAAAATGATGAAATTGGGAAACTTTTTAGAACTTTTATTTTTCCCTCTATCCCTAATGTTGGGATTAGGGTTAGGGCTTGGAAGAAAAAGTCAAACCCCATTTAAAATATTTCCTCATCTCTATTCCCCCCAAATCCCATTTTAATATTTTATTTATTTTTATTACCTTATGATGTGTCTTTTAATTTTTTTTAAGTGAATAAGATTTGTTTTAAAAATAAGAGTTGTTATTTTGTTAAGTGTTTTTTTTTTGACAAGACATTATGAAGATCATAATGTTATAAAATTTATTTAGCAGCTTAAGGTTTAGTTTTAATTTGAACCACTAAGTTATTATTAAATAGTTCTTTAATATTTGGAGAGAGATAATTTTATCTAACTATTCCCAACAAAATTTCTAGGATGTGACTTTATATTAAGAGGAATAAATTCTAAAATTAACAAAATTAATACTAAGATACTAATATGATAGTTTTTATCGATGCCCATTTAGTAAGGATACCAATTTAATAAAAAACTTGGGTAGGAAGTTTAATTTATCAAATAATTTTATTTATTACTTGCTAGTAAGATCATTAACATAGTTTTACCTTATAACTTAAGTGGAAACCTTGGGTGGGATTATTAATTACTTTATAATGCAATTTATTTCAAGACTTTAGCATTGTGTATTATTGAAATTCATAGACCTCTTTACAACATTATATTGCAAAAATTTATTATTGGAGGATTTAAATTATTTCGATAAATAAGATTATTCAGAATAATGCTATCTCTAAGAAGACAACTATGATAAATTAATAATTGTATTATAGTAAGTTGATGACACCCATAATTTTTTTATCATTTAAATAATTATATTCATCACGGAAGTTTGAGAGCCATTAACCTTTAATCAACCATTAATTTATCCCTTTAAAAAAAAAGTTGGTGTGTTTTTTCTTGTAGAAATATGGGTATGACATTTTGGTATCAGAGCCAGGTTTGCAAAAACTTGGTACCTTTTAAACCCATTTTGTTTCTTATTTAACCTTGACCCTATTGCATTATTAGGATGCCTCCGCTCATGCGTCAAGCTCGAAGATGTAATAGAGGATGAGGAACTGGGTGATCCCCCTCGGTTCACATGCAGGATCAGCAAAGGGTAGAGATCTCAAAAGTAAATCAAGAACCTCCTCCTGTATGTCCACATAATCCTAATGAGGAGGTCTTGCTAGCTTTACAAAACCTCATTAGGGTTATAAAGGATAGGTTTCCTCTAGTTATTCCTCAGTCAGAGCATCAGCTGTCAGGAGGGCATAGATCAGAGGCTAGAGAGAGGACTAGGAGCCCTCCATGTGATTATGAGGAGGGATAGGGAGAACATGAGATGGAATCAATTTGCATGCCAGAACCACCACCACCTGGATTAGTTCAGAGGGTACCCTATGATGCTGGAGACTTGATCAGGGATCTCCTTCATCTACAACCACTATTGTATCATGGTTTTATTGATGGCATAGAGGTCGAGGCATGGCTTTTGAGTTTAGATAGGTGCTTTGGGTTACGTCATTATGAGAGCAACCTTAAGGCTCAGTTTGTAGTTCACCTTCTAAGAGGAGGTGCTTCCACATGGTGGAAGCAGGAGGAATTTAAGAATAACATCACTATGGATACAGTCACTTGGGAGACCTTCCTAGAGAGATTCAAAGATAGGTACTTGTCAGAGCATTATAGGCAACACTGTATTGATTAATTTCATGATTTAAAGCAGAGAGGACTCATAGTACTTTAGTATGAGAGCCACTTCCTTGAGTTGTTACCATATGTCGACTATATGAAGGATGAAAAATTGAGAGTCAACTATTTTGTCAATGGACTCAATGATTGGATTTTAGGACAGGTTCACATGACCACTCCAGAGAACCTTCGTGAGGCCGTAGGGATGGCATTGGTTGTAGAGGGGATTTGGGGTAGGTCACAAGATGCTCGTGATAGGTCTCAAAATTATAACTATGTATCTTAGTATCAAGCTCACCAAAAGAGTCATTGGAAGGGTAAAAACATGCATTCTTTGAGGTCTTTTAATAAGAACCCACATCAGCAGACCCAATAGAATCAGAAATAGAAACCACCATAGGGTTAGCAGGGCTCTAAGCCCAAACAGTGATAGACATAGGGATCATGGAAGGAGTAGTATCAAATTCATTTTCATGCACCCCCAACACAGACTTAGCAGTCCTCTCGAGGGGTTTCAGTGGGTCTATTAGGATCGGTGGACAATAGTACTCTAGGCCATAGGGAGTTCATACTCATACATGTGGCCCTTGTTATATATGTGGTGTCCTGGGGCACTTAGCTTGTGATTGTCCTCAGGGTCAGATGGCAGGTAGTCAGCATATGGTAGCATCAGAGTTGATAGTTGGAGACTTTGGAAAGTATTACAGAGTATTTGTAGTGGTTGATAACCTCCAGGCTGAGCACCGAGCCACAGTTATAGAGGCTGTAGGTATGATCAATAGTATTAGTGTTACCATTTTGTTTGATTATGGTGCTACTGATTCTTTCATATCGCCATTTTTTGTGGAACATTGTGGGCTTGTGGTAGCTAGACAGGAAGTTAGTTGGGAAGTGGAGTTAGCATTATGGTCTAGAGTGTTAGTCAACTCCTTAGTGAAGGATAGCCAGGTGCAGATTGGTGATTTGATCACTACTTTGGATCTTCGTATCAGACCTCTTGGTTCTTATGACATAGTACTTAGCATGGATTGGCTTTATGCTCATAGAGCTAAGTTAGATTGTCAACATAAGAGGATTGAGTGCCTTGATGATCATGTTACACCTATTGTGATTTGCAGACTTTAGAGAGGCATCTCTCTTTGTATGATCTCAGTAATGCAGCTTAAGTAGAGTATGCGGAAGGGATGTCAGTTATATGCTATTAATATCAGTGATAGAGAGGATGGGGAGGAAAGGGAACCATCTCTTTATGACTATCCTATACTTTAGGAGTTTGTAGATGTGTTTCCTACATAGCTTCCAGTCACACCTCCTCATAGAGCAATGGATTTCCACATAGATCTTGTGTCAGGAGCTGCTCTAGTTTTGAGGGCACCCTACAGGATGATCACTAATGAGCTTAATGAGCTCAAGATCCAGTTAGAGGAACCTTTGTAGAAGGTTGACATAAGCCCTAGTGTCTCACCTTGGGGCACACCCATTATCTTCATTAAGAAGAAGGATGGATCCTTGCGGTTATGTATGGATTACTGACAGTTAAATAATCTCACCATCAAGAATCGATATCCGCTTCCCAGGATTGATGATTTATTTGATCAGCTTTAGGGTGCTAAAGTGTTTTCCAAGATTGAGCTCAAGTCAGGTTACCACTAGTTACAGATTATGGATAGCGATATCTCCAAGACTATATTCTGCACCAGATATGGTTATTATGAGTTCACAATTGTGCCTTTTGGTCTCACAAATGCACCAACAGTCTTCCTGAGCCTTATGAATGGGGTATTCCATACCTTCCTTGATAAGTTTGTAGTTGTGTTCCTTGATGATATCCTAATATATTCATGGGATGAAGAGGAGCATGAAGAGCACTTGAGACAGGTATTGCAGTGTCTTAGAGACAATCAGTTGTATGGCAGCTTGTCCAAATGTGCTTTTTATAGGTCCGAGATTCATTACCTTGGACATGTCATTTTAGGAGATGCAATCTCAGTTGATCCATCTAAGATTAGAGCCATCATGGATTGGCCTGCACCTACTTCTCTGATCAAGGTTAGGACTTTTATGGGATTGGCAGGTTATTATAGGCATTTTGTTGAGGGTTTTTCTAGGGTAGCACATCCCATTACTTCTCTTCAGTGTAAGGGAAAGAAGTTTCAATGGACTGAGAAATGCTAGAGGGCCTTTTAGGAACTCAAGAAGGTACTTACTAGTGCCCCTATTCTAGAAGTTCTTGACCCTTCAGTGAATTTTATTGTATTCACAAATGCTTCCTTGGATGGTTTGGGAGCAGTTCTTATGTAGAATGGGTGAGCCATTGCATATGAGTCTAGGAAACTTAAGAATCATCAGCTCAATTACCCCACTCATGACCTTGAGTTTTCTACAGTGGTTCATGCCTTAGTGAGATGGTGACATTTCCTTTTGGGTCATTGGTTTGAGCTTCATTTTGATCATTAGAGTTTATAGTATATTTTCACTTAGTCAAACCTAAATGCACGTCAGTGAAGGTGGATGGAATTCCTATGTGAGTATGATTTTGATGTCTGCTACATCAAGGGAAAAGAGAATGTGGTTGTCAATGCTTTAAGTAGGAGGCAACATGGGGCCTACTCTATGACTGTAGGCATGAAGTTGAGAGATCAGATATTGCACCATTTGCATGAGGATGTTTGGTATGTAGAGGTCAGTTAGATTATTCAGTATCAGAGTACCCTTGAGGGTAAGTATTCAGGATATTCCCTAGATTTTGATGGGATTTTACACCATAGAGGATGCATCTATGTCCCTTCCTCCAGAGATTTGCAAGTATTCATCATGTTAGAGGCTCATAGAGCACCTTATGTAGTGCATCCCAGAGTCAAGAAGATGCATGCATATTAGGCAATTATATCAGGGATGGGATAGAACATAGCTGAGATAGTGGCATGATGTGTTGAGTGTCAGAGGGTTAAGGCAGAGCATCATCACCCTAGTGGTTTTCTTGAGCCTCATGAGATACCAGAGTGGAAGTGGGATGTTATTTCTATGGACTTCATCATTGGTCTCCCTATATCATTTGGATGCCATGATGCCATCATGGTGACAGTTGACAAGCTGACCAAAGTAGCCCACTTCTCACCCATTCAAACCACTTTTACAGCCCCAACAGTAGCACAAGTTTTCTTATAGGATATTATCAGACTTCATGGCATACCTCGTAAGATTATTTTTGATCAAGATTCTCTCTTCAGATCATCCTTCTAGAGAGGATTATAGATAGCCTTGGGCACTAAGCTCAATTTTAGCACCGCTTATTGTAATACCCCAAAAATGGGCTATAAGTTCATTAACCTCCTACATCGACATATCGAATGAAATTGACATCGAAGTCCTAACCTAAGGCACATCTAAAAATTATCGAATCTTAATTGATTATCCTAAATTATGCATCGGGGAATATTCATTATTCCTAAAATTATCCTAATTATCTTTGATTTAATAATTATTTGGTGATAAATCCTATTTATCCTAAAGTTTGATTAATTGAATATTTTGAATATTAATTAATTAGATTTAATACTGCCACTTAATTATTTAATTGAATTTAATTATATTTATTCCTAATTATTATTATTTAAATTTGACAATAAATCAAAATTCCTATCATTAATTGATTAAATTTTTATTTAATTAATTAAAGCAAGTTTGTCATATTTAATGATATTATTTTAGAATAAAAGTTTGATTTAATAATTGATTAACCCATAAATCAATTATTTTATTTTCAAAATCAGTTAAGTTGAGGGTACATCACTTCATTTATTTATTTAATTCATAATTAATTATGCACATCCAAAAAAACAATTAAACTATAAATCAGAAAATCAATTCAAGTTGTTTTAAAAATAAACTCAACTCTATTTTGAGTTGAAAGCTGATCTCAACTTCTGATTTAAATCAAAAAGTTATTTTTGCATGATTTATTGTGAGTTAACTATCTTTAATTCCTTGTTGACTCAAAAATCAACTAGAGTGATTTATGGATTTTTCCATGCATCCCCAAAGCCCTAGATTTCTATAAAATCAAGGCTCAGCTCTTCACAAATCATCTCATAATTATGCAAACTTATGCTGGCGAATTGGTATCTAAAGAATTGAAGCTTCTTTGCAAATCAACAACTTTGTGAGATCATTCATATTTAGCATATCATTGTTAGATTAACTGTATTGCATATCAGTTTTTCATATAGATTAGATTTCATATCATTTTTCATATTATTGCATAGAAAAACCAAAAAAAAAGTAGATTAATTTGCATTCATCTCATATCTAGATTTTGCATTCAAATCCTTCATTTAGGTGTCGTCAAGGTCACTGATCTTGGTCCAATATGAGAATACATACTCGCACCTACTAGAAGGTAGTAAATTGCCTGGTTAGTTTAGTTTTCATTTCATTGCATGATTTCAATTTTTGCTAACCTCTAATGTTTTACTAAAGTGTTGTGTCTACAGCTAGGTACAAAATTCACACACACATTTCTAGCGCCCACCGTGGGGCCTTGAAACGGGTTTCCATTCAATTTTTATCAATTTATATCATCTTCTTGTCATTTTCTGTTCCAAGCTACATTTTTTAATTTCTATCCGTACAATTTTCATATGAGTTTTGTCAGAAACTCATATCAGAGGATACCCACTGTCGTACGATAGTTTATTTGATCGAGGATCATACCTCCAGAATCAAAGTGTCATTTGGAATCTCGATTGTCGTATGATCCTATACCCAGTGTTGTACAAGTTTCTAGATTATCATCATGGAGGTGACCCATTGTCATATGAGTTTTAGTGCCAAGTTTCAATTGTCATTTCACTTTTCCAAGCAGTTTTCCAGATTTATTTTCATGATTTGGACTAACAGCTAACATTAACGATTAAAATTTGCTGTTTCTGATTGATTTCTACTAATTTTGATTGGGAAAAGCATAAGAATTGCTAAAAATAGGTAAGAATCTACTAAGCCTATTGTGAGGAATTCAGGTAATCTTCTTAGCTGATAACATTTCAATTTGGATTAAAAAGAACTCTTGCATGTCAAGCTTGTGTGACCTTTATTTCTTTCATATCACAGATTTCATTTTGGGCTATTAAAAATGAACATAGATTTGCTTTTTAGCATCTTTGTGATACATAGTAAATAAGCCCTATGAACACTATTCATGGTTCTTGAGAGAGTGGGTTTCCAGTGAAACTCTTCTCAATGAAGGAACCCTTGTAGGTAGGGAGATTACTGAGAGAGTCTCACATTCTACTAGATTTGTGGTCTTTAGCTTCTGATTGATACATTCTCTCTCTAGAGAGGTTGATAGATCATGAGTGGTTGACATCATAGATCTTTGTGAGATAATCTTGGTCTTAGTGTGTTGGATGAATCTGTCTGCTTTGTTTGGGTTAAAAGTAAAAAGGCTAGAGGATTATGCTCTACTCCCTTTTTGGGTAGTAACAAAAACTTAGATCCTTGAATCTGGAAACAGTCTCCATGTGGTATATTTTTTGAGTCACCTTTAGAGAGGGTTAACCATAGTGGACATTCCCTTAATTGGGTCAACCATGTTGATGGAACCTCAGGGGATAATAGCCATTTTCACTGTGGTAGTGACAATCGCTATATAAATGTCCTTGTGGAAGAAATCTCCATAGGTGTGGTCTCTTGTTGGGCTATCAGATCTCCCTAGTAGATCCTAAAGATTAAGTTCTTGGACTGTGTCAAAACCCCGGTGCACCTGGATTGGAGTTCACCCTCTTGAGATCACAAAAGTTGCAGAGTCAGACCATTACTAAAAACCCTAGTGAGGCCAAATTTTCATTTTTCTAGGAATATGTGCATTATTGCAAAACTTTTTGGAACATACACTGTTAGCACTCCTAGGGATTAGCACAATTCAGTCACTTGATTGTTCATGCGCAAGGTTGTTTTGTCCCCTGTTCATTATTTTCAGACGTGCTTGGAATCACTTGCTTTCTATTTTGCATGCCTATTTATCTATCTGGTTACTAATAATGAAACAATCCACTACAATCTTCAAATTTGGACAGATAATTTTGTGAACAATCTGAAACTAAAAATCTCAAAAATTGCAAAATTTGATGTCAAACACCTTTCTAGAGTCAAAAGTCATTTTGTAAAAGTTAGAAAGTCGTATGACTTTTGCCTATTGTCATTTCAAAACCCTCATATTGTCGTATGGTATCAGGTATACTTTCATATGAGTTTTTCTGCTAGTTAATTCAAAAAAGTCAAAAACCCTTCTATCAACTGTCATGTGAGTTTTGAATTAGTTGTACGAGTTTGTCAACTATCGTTTCATGCTATACCCACTGTCGTACAAGCCTATAGAAAGTCATTTGAGAAAGTTTGAAAAATTGCCAGAAAGTTGTCAGAACTATCAGAGACCTAGCTTTTCCAGCATATTTCCAGAGTTTGTCAAGAAAATCACCATGTCAAGAACAAAGCAACAACTACTGAGAATCCAATCATTTTCCTAAAGTGGCCTTTTGATGTAAGGAAACTCAGGTGCAGAAACAACTTCCTACGCTAATCTCTATAGGAGAGTATTGTGCAAATTCTTATAAATCCTTACAATTTCAGATTCATTAACTACTTTAACAAAGATATTGCAACCACATACCATGCATATAGAAAAATAGAGAATGACACAATGATATACCCTAGGGAAACCTTTCGGTAAAAACCCCAGTACTCCAAAACCTGCATAATGTATTGATCAAAACTATTACAGCTTATAATACACTTGCAATGAAAGTTCTTTCAGAAGATTTCAAAACCATTGAAGACAAATCATGATAGCATAAAAAATTCCAACAATACACTCGCATCACTTCTCTTTGCAACCCTAAAAAATCTTATATCATGCGCTTCACTTTTTAGGGCTACTCCCAAAGATAACCGTATTAGGGTTTTACCATTCTTCAAGAAAATAAGAACCCCAAAATTTTTTTCGGGGTGATTTCCTGAACCCCATGATTGGGGAAGAGTGTATAGTACTCAAATTTATCAGTTGCCACATGTCTTCACCTGTCATTGAATCTTCTTGACATAGCTCTTACGTGTCATAGGAATCCGTCATAACCGTTTTAGCCATGATCTCCTTACACACAATTCAAGATGCCGACACATCAACATTATTTGCAAGAAATATATTTTACAAAAAAAATAATAAGAATAGGAATTATCCAAGGTTGAGACACCTTATTCCTAACATTTGAATCTGATTTAGCCTTTTGTTTAATCAATTTGAGTCTTTATCATCTTGTGTCAAAACCTTGTCATAACTATCAATCTTCAATCCATCTTCAAAATGGCTAAGTGTTGTGAACTCATGTCCACTATACTTTGGGAATCTACCCATACATCCAGGGCATAGTCTCCTTCATCTAAGTCCAAGCTAAGCTTTAATCAATCAAACCTTGACAAGGTTGCGTCATTTGATCTTCTTGAATCAATTCATTCTTCAGTTGTCTTTATTTTGTTCTTTTGCTTCACCCAAGGTTAATGGTGGAAACTAGAATTTCCTCTCACAAGAAATTTGGAGAAGCATCCCATACCTTACCTATAATCGCTATCAAGGGTCCAACTCTTGAGCAACTCTACAATTCTAGTCTTTACGAAGATGATGGTCTTGGCAACTTTCAATTAAAAACTAGTTACATTCCTCCTTCATCAACTCATGGAGGTAATAAAAAAAATCCTCCTCAATCTATCCTGGGAGAAGTCCTACCATGTCTCAAGCAGGGACAAACTTTGGCTCTCAAAGAGCTCAATCTCAACATGGTGTAGATCAGGAACCCACACCTAAAGAAATTTCTCAATATCAAAATGATGATAACTTCAAACGAATGATGAAGCATTTCTTGAAAGAAGATAGAGAGGCATACTTTTTACAATTAGCTCATCAAGGAGCTAAACTTCCTCCCAACTTTAATGTTGAAGATATCATTATGCATGAGGAAGAAACTCCACTCATAGCTATGATGAAATAGATGCATGCCATACAAGTCAAACTTAATAAATTTGAGAAAGAAAAGGAACCCAAGGAGTTCTCCATGGAGGCCCTATGTCCTTTTCCATTTGACAAAGACTTGTACATGCCACCATTCCCAAAAAGAGTGGAGATGCCTGAATATGATAAGTATGATGGACACTCAGATCCTCAAGATCATGTCAGAGAATTCTATACACAATCTATGGAGTTCATGCATGAACCAACCTATCTGATGTGTCTCTTTCCTCGATCTCTAGGGGGAACATCCATTCATTGGTTCTCTAGATTGCCTTCTACTATCAAAACTTTTGAGGAGTTGATAAAATTGTTCTATTAGCAATACTCCTACAACATTCAACATCCAGTCACCATGATCAATATCTGCAATCTCAAACAATATATAGGAGAACCATTCCTGACATTTCTCAAGAGATGGAGGAAGAAATTCTCTCTATATGCTAGGCCTATTCCAAAAACTGAGAAGCTGGAAATCTTCATCAATAATCTTATCCTAGAGATCAACTACCCTTTACAAATGAAAGATCATACATATTTTGATAAGATGGTAGAAAATGCAATCAAAATTGAAAAAGTACTTGTGAAAAAAGGAGACATCACACTTCAAAAGGACAAGTACGAATCAGGATCCAGTTCTAAAGACCAGAACAAAAATTGGAACAAGAATAAAGGCATTGTCAAAGATGGTGTTTTTGATACCATCTGTACCCCATCAAAGGCACCAGCTTTCAATCTAACTATTGGTACCCAAGCCATCAAAGCCTTAGAGAAAAAGGTGTCTCAACCATCTCAAAAGAAGCTAGAATACAAATCTTGGTCTGCTGATAATAAACAAAAGTTCACTCCTCTTGGGGAATATTTGGAATTAGCTATGAGAAATTTGATAGCTAATAACATCATCTCTTTTCTTGAGATCTGATAATCTGATCCTGACCCTAAGCCAAAATGGTGGAGAGAGAATGAATTCTGTGATTTCCATTGGGGTAAAGGTCACAAAAATAATAACTGCTTACGATTGAAACATACTATTCAAGATCTAATTGATAAGGGAGACATCATGATTGACAATCATAAGAGAAATAATGATCATACAACATTCATAGAACCATTTCTAAAACATGGTCAAGAAGTTTCATCTTCTCAGCCTAATATGGGGGTAATGGTCAATTATGCTTACCCTGGAAATAATGCTATTATCAATATGGTTGAACCTTGTCTCTCTAAGCATTGCAATGTCATCACAATTGTGCAAAGAGATAGAGATCATACTTTAGCTAACGCAGTGACTCGATCATAGGCTTAGGCACATCTGAACAGACAAATCCCAGATTCATCAAATGTCCCTAAGATGCCCTTCAATCTTTCTTCCGCTTCCAAACAGAAGGTTGTTTCTAAATCTTCCAATCCTAAAGATACAAGGCCAACATCTTACAACATTGTTCAAAAACTCCAACACACTAATGCAAAAATCTCCATGTTTGAGTTGCTTCAGATATCTCCAGCTCATAGAGCCATTTTAGACAAAGCTTTGCTTGGATCCAATGTTCTTGATGACCTTGATTTAGATAGGTTCCAGACTATGGTTGGACATCTTACATCTCCACAATATATATCCTTTTCAGAGGAAGATGACAACTCCTTGAGTCACCCACATAAACAGCCCTTGCATATAGAAGTCTTGATCTAGAATCATAGAGTCAAACGTGTGTTGATAGATGGAGGTGCTGTTCTAAACATTTGTTCTTACAGCTTGGTCACACAATTGGGATTTTCAGAATTGGCTATTGATCCTAAAAATAAAATAACTATAAAATCCTATGATGAACAAGAAAGATCTTCTAAAGGCACCATTGTCTTACCTATCAGAGTAGGTCCGGTTATTAGAGATACTATATGTCAAGTTCTTGATCTATGTTTGGCTTACAACATTATTCTATGGAGGCCATGGATACATGAGATGAAGGCTATTCCTTCTACATTTCACCAATGCTTGAAATTTCCTTATGATGGAGTAGAGGTCACTATTCCAGTAGACATATCCACCACTTGCAATATAGTGAAAGAAAGTGCAGATAAACTTGTGCCTAATAATAGAGAATCTTCCATTGAGCCAACAAAAGAAGCATCCACATCTAAAATGGAAGATCTTGCAAAAGAGGTCAATATCAAAGAAAATGGTATGGGAGAATATACTATAGAGCCAGTCTTATCTTTGACATCTCTACCTATCTCACCTAAGTCTTATGGACTATCTTTAAAATAGTCCAAACCAGACTCTAAAGAACCTCTTGAGGCATATAAAAAGAATTTTGTAGCAGAACAAGTCTCCAAGCAAGAATTTGAAGAAGATGAAGTTGTGCTTACATGGCTATATAAAGATGAACCTGAATCTCAAGTTGTTCCAACTAGTAACTCTACAATATCCAAAATCCCTTCTAAGGCATATGGTCCAGGAGATAAACTCATAGCTAAAATGGGATATTCAAGTAAAGGACCTCTAGGAGTCAGAGGAAAAGGTCTTATAACACCTATTTCACATACTGGTAGGGAAAACAAAGATACTATTGGCTTAGGCTTTAAAAAGAAACCCTTCCACCTCAAAGGTAATTGTTCTCATGTCATAGAGCATATCGCACCAGGAGAACCCCTTCTTAAGAAGGAAAAAACTGAACCATCAGATAGTGATTCAAACAGCTCATAACTTGTTCCTTATGAGCATTTTCCTAAAGAAATCAAAGACCTTCTTGATGTTGAAGATGATCCAATCAAAAGAATTAATGTAGTAGAAACACAAGAACCTACTATCAATCAAGAGATAGTTGCAACACAAGAACTAGCTAATCTCGAAGACAATCAAAAAGAGGAAGGTGGTAGTTATTCTGAGATAGACTCTCATGAGTATGAATTCAAATTAGAATCTGAGGGTAACCCTTCTTGGGGTATTCATCCTGAGTTTACTCATGTTCTTAGATTTCCTAGAGGCATAGATGAAGAATCTAATGACTATGAATGGGGGGCCATTCCAGAAGAAGATGAGCTTATTACAAAGAAACATGTCAATGTTATTCACCAATATGCACCTAAACCCAATGTAAGTCTAGAGCAAAATGATGAACCTATCGAGTCTGATCCACTGATGGCTGAATTGGACTCCCAAAAAGTCATTGAGCCTATTCATGAATTGAATGTCTTAAGTTGTAATATCACCTTTGAACTTGAGCATCGGGTTAGGATCAATGATGACAGATCCATATCCGTAAACACTATCTCCCAATCTTTCCCCACTTTGACTATCCAACATCTTGAACTTCTTGATCAAACCTCCACAAATCCAAGCCATGGTATTTATACCTCAATGCAGTTGAGCCTATGAGGACTTCCATCACTGAACCGAGCGTTAGCATGATAGAGTCAGACATTAAGTATCTTAGTCAGAAAAATAAGAATAAGAATAAAAAGAAAAGGAGTTCTGAGGGTGAAAACCTCTTTGTGGCAGTCTCAGAACCTACAAAAGTAAAAATAAAAGATGTATTCAATGGTGAAAACCTCTCTAAGGTGCCTAAGGATGAGATATTTGATGTCCTTTTGAGTCATTTATAGGATAGATCTCTAGTTCTAATCGAGCCTACTCAATCCATCAACTTGGGAACAACAGAAGAACCACAGTTGATCCATGTAGCACAATCTTTATCAGAAGAAGAAAAGCAAAAATTTATGACATTCCAAACATAAAAGAAGATCAAATTTGCATGGAAATATTTAGATATGCCAGGGTTAGATCCTAATCTTATAATGCATCATTTATCTATAGCTCCAAATGTCAAACCTATCAAGCAAAAATTGAGAAAGATGCATCCTCATGTTGCACTCTTGGTAAAAGTTGAATTAGAGAAGCTCCTAAAAGCTAGATTCATCCGAGTTATTGACTATGCAGAGTGGATCTCTAATATTGTACGTATTTCAAAACCAGATAAATCAATCAGAGTATGCAAAGACTTTAGAGATGTAAATAGAGCATGCCCTAAGGATGATTTTTCATTACCTAACATTGATATGATAGTGGACATGACTGCAGGTTTCAAGATGTATTCCTTAATAGATGGTTTTTATGGATATAATCAAATACAAATTGCTCCAAAAGATCAAGACAAAACTGCTTTCACATGTGCATGGGGCACCTTCTGTTGGAATTTCATGCCATTTGGGCTTAAGAATGTTGGTGCTACATATCAAAGAGCCATGACATCTATTTTTCATGACATGATGCATAGGACTATGGAGGATTATGTTGATGATACTTTAGCAAAATCTATGATTAGAGCTGAACATCTAAATGACTTAAGCAAGATACTAGACAGAATGGAAAAATTTAGTCTCAGACTAAATCCTAAGAAGTGTGCTTTTGGTGTCACTTCTGGAAAACTCTTAGGATACATAGTCTCAAAGAAGGGCATTGAATTTGATCCAGCTAAAGTAAAGGCTATCACAGAAATGCAACCTCCAAAGAATATTAGTCAAATGAGGACATTGCAAGGAAGAGTTCAATCTATTAGAAGATTCATATCATAGCTAGCAGACATATCACAACCTTTTACAAAAACATTACATAAAGGTGTGACCTTTGCATGGAATGAAGAATGTGATAAAAAATTTAATCATATCAAGAAGTACCTATCAAATCCTCCTATCCTGATTCCTCCCATTCCAGGGAAGCCTTTGATATTATATGTCTCCGCTATAGATACATCACTGGGGGCATTGCTTGCACAACATGATGAGAACAAAAAAGAAAGAGCTATATACTATATCAGTAGCACATTGGTTGCATATGAAAAGAATTATTCAATGATTGAGAAAGATTTTCTAGCTGTGATCTTTGCATCATAGAAACTGAGACATTACATGTTAGCTCATACCACACATTTGGTAGCTAAGATTGATCCACTCAAGTACCTTCTAAGCAAAGTTTCCCTCACAGGTAGATTAGCTAAACGGGTCATGCTCTTAAGTGAATTTGACATTGAATATGTGGAAAGAAAAGCTATCAAAGGATAGGTTATTGCTGATCAATTAGTAGATGCACCTATGATTGATGATACACCAATGCAAATGGAATTTCTAGATTCCTCTATCATGACTCTTTCTTCTAGAGAATGGCAGTTATTCTTTGATGGCTCCTATACATAGAATGGATCAGGAGTAGGCATATTGTTCATAACTCCTCAAGGATACTCAATCCCAAAAGCATTCAGATTGAAGTTCCCTTGCACAAACAATATTGGAGAATATGAAGCCCTTCTTAATGGCATGAAACTAGCAATTGAATGGAGAGTAATAGAGCTACACATTCATGGAGACTCTCAACTCATAATCCATCAAGTCAATGATGTGTACCAAACTAAAGATGAAAATCTCATTCCTTATAAGAGAATGGTAGATGATTTAAAGAAGTATTTCATATCTATCACATTTGAGAAAATTCCTAGAACATAGAATAAGGCTACTGATGAAATGGTGATGCTATCTACTTTATTACAATAGCTTGAACATGAGCTACGCTAGGAGTTCCTGGTGGAAGCACTATCATATCCTGCATATGATTCCCCTGACACCCACATGATCTGCACTGTGGTTGGTCATGATTCATCTAGATACATAAACCTATTTTTCTATCTCCAAGACCAAATCATTCCCGATACCTTCAACCACCATGAAAAGAGATACCTTATCCATAATGCCTCCCGATATGTCATCATTGGTCATGATCTGTACAAATGAGGTCTAGATGGTACACTACTTAGATGTTTAGAATGGGAAGAGTCTCAATGTGCATTAGAGGAAGTCCATGATGGTATTTGTGGGTCACACTCAAATGATTTAACACTAGCTTGAAAAATTATTAGGGCTGGGTACTATTGGCCTGAAATGGAGAAAGAGTCTATCAAGTTTGCTAAGAATTGTCAAAAGTGCCAAGTGCATGGAAACTTAATTCATGCTCCAGGGAGAGATCTAATTCCCTTTACTACACAATGACCTTTTCATCAATGGGCCTTTGATCTTATAGGAGCTATACATCCTCATTCTTCTAATGGCCATACCCATATAATCACAACTATAGATTATTTTACAAAATGGTTAGAAGCAATCCCTTTGACACAAGCAACTGGAAAGCAAATATCTATGTTCATATTGAACTATATCATATGTAGATATGGGATACCTCATTCCATAATCATAGATAATGGTGGAAAATTCAAGAACAAAGATCTAGATGATTTATGTGCCAAATTCAAGATTACACAACATTGGTCATCTATCTACTATCCTCAAGGGAATGGCCAAGTAGAGGCTTCTAACAAGAATCTATTGAAAATATTGCACCATACAATAAATAAAATAGGAAGAGACTGGCATCTCATGATCAATCCAACTCTCTAGGCCTATGGAACAAGTATCATAATGCCCACTGGGGCTACACCATTCACTTTAGTTTATGGGTCTGAAGCGGTACTGCCTATTGAGTTTGAAATCCCATCACTAAGAATCAGAATGCATGGTCTGGTAACTGATGATAATAACAGAGTGTCTAGGTTGCAAGAAATTGAACTACTAGATGAGCATAGACAAGCAGCATATGATCATCTCAGAGTATATCATAAGATAATGTCTAGAGGTTACAACAAGAAAGTCAGACACAGAGAATTTCAGGTTGGTGATCTAGTCTTGAGAGAGAATCCTACAAATCAATCACATAGAGAGTGCAAGGGGAAGTTTGAACCCAACTAGTTGGAACCTTTTGTTATCACTGCTACTTTTGGCTCTAGTGCCTATCAACTCTTAATGACTGAAGGAGAATAGCTCCTAGAACCAATTGACGTTCTCCATTTGAAGAAATTTTATGCCTAAGGCATTCAATCTATGGTAAAATGTCTTGAAAAAGTCTTGAAAAAATGAACATCTTGGTGAAAATCTAGCAATAGGCACCTTGATGATTCACAAAAATAGTAAAAAATATCAAAAGTACAAAAAATTGAAAAAATTGAAAAATATAAAAAAATGAGAAAAAGAAAAAGTGCCTTGGAGAAAACCTGGAAACAGGCGCCTTGGTAGCAAAAATAGAATCTCTGTCAAGATGGTGAAAACCCAACAAATAGGCACCACTTGTTTCAAAATTCTCCATCTATCAGTGCAATCTTGGTCTTTCCCAACTTTCAGTCTTGCTTTAGTTTGTACATATCTCCCAGTTTGTTTCTGCATTCCTATTTTCAATAAGTCAGTCTGTACACCAATCAACTCAAGCATCTGTATCCTATCAATGTTCAAACTTGGGGGCAATCAATGTCATATCCTATGGCCTCCAATGTATCTAAGACATATCATATCCAGTTAGAGTCCTTTGAAGCTTCATCTGAGTTAGTCATTTAGTCTTGTCTCCAGAAAGGATTTTGCATCTACAACAACGCAATCAAATACAAACTGAAAACAATCTGTGCTTTTTACATGCTTTTATCTCCTTGTATGCTTACTGATTCACATTGAGATTTTTGCATATTATGTTCCTTCGAGCTCTTCGATGATGTCCTTTATAGGATTTAGAGAGTATGATTAGGGGCATAATCTTTTCTTTGTCTTTTTCTTGTATGTGAAAATCTAACAACTTTGGAAATTCTAGATTGAAATGGTGTCCAACTGTAAGAGCCTCTATCTTGAATTGGATGGCCATGCGTACCTCGACCATTGATACTCAAAAAATTCAAAGAATTTTGATCTAACTATTGTCTTTTTGAGTGAGTTCTTTCTCCTACTGTGAAATGTGATCTTGCCTAAGGATGTGAACGATAAAGGGTCACTACGGGTAATTCACACTGGATTTGGAATGATCTCTTGACTATTTGATGTGTTTAGACCGCAAGGCATATTCTGGTCATCATGATGTTTATGTTTTGCTGCTTATACAAATTGCTATATCAAAATGGACATGATATTCAAGTCATCCTGGCGTTTATGTCTTGGTGCTTTTATTTAATCTGACATTCTGAAAACAAAATCAATATTCATATGTCCATGGTTCATAATCAATGTGTGTTGTATTGATTCCTACGCATACAAATCAATATTCATATGTCTATAGTTTCATAACTAGTGGGCATTGTATTGATTTATCTGGTTACCTAAAAATTTAATGATGAGAATGATCGACACATGATCAGTGACTAGATCCTAGGTCTTAGGTTGCATTTCATACTGCATGTCTCTTTGCATTTTTGCATGTTTGCATGATCTCACAATAGCTAAATGAACTTTAATGCTTAAACAATTCTCCACTTATCTATTCAAATCTAACAAGATCTGAATCTTACATGAAGGTCCATCCAATGAAATAGCAAGTAGAATCCTTTTTCGGGATAAAAATCAAAATTTGAGATCATTCATATTATTAACTACTTGCATAATCAACCTTCAATCATCACAGGAATCCAGTATTCAACTTAACTGATTATCTTACATCAAACTATCAAAATTTCAACTTGGTCAACCATGGTCAACTCATGGTCAAACCTAGTCAAACTTGGTCTCTAGGACCTCCAAACAATGCAAAATGCATTTTCAAATGTGTATAACCATTTCTCAAATCAATTAACATGCTTCTAAACCATTCAATGCTGACTTTTCTTGTTAGATTTTAATTTTCATCCTAAAGGGGGCATGGTATTGCATATCATTCAAAGTTTGTAATCTAAAATTGGAATCATATCTTTCCTCGGTAATCAAGAAAACAACCATGTCTAATTGCTGATTCATCAAAAAGACCTCATCAGTTGGGGCAAATCAATCATTGCTCAGGGCATATCAGATTCATCGAGATCCATATCAATTTGGTATTCTCTTAATCTTGTAAATTGTACCAATTTTTGTAACTATCGGCTCAATTGTGTTATTTCCTTGGTTCTTCAGAAACTGAAGGGTTCAGATGTGATACCAATGTGATTCTTATTGACAATCAAGTCTGGAATCGATCACTCACTTCTTCGCAATCATAAGGTTCAGAATCAGGCATTTTGACACTTTTTCATAATCATCGATTCATTTACTATTATAGTTAACATCATCTTTGGTCATTCAGGACCTATTATCTTCATATCAAACTTCAATCAATTTCTGTTTCATATCAGTTTCAATTTCAAACATTAGTTTCCATATCATACACAGACTGTAATACCTCTCCTATGGTGATACTTAGACTTTTCTGATTTGGACATTTTATTATTATTATGGTCAAGACTATACATTTACATTTATGTTTTGTGGATGATGACATGATGAATATGCTCATTTATAGTTAGTAATTACATGTTTATGAGATTAGAAAATTATCTATTTTTATATGGATCTAACCCAATTATTTGAATCTAACCACTATCATGATGTTTTATGTTTCATGGATGTGTCTGATGTGTTTTTCATGACTCTAGGATGAAGTTGTAGTTACTCACTTCGTTGAGGTCCACACGATGTATCGATCCTGGTCATTTGCTTGCATATATCTGATTTGTATCTCCATATGTATATATATGTATCTCTTCTTGGTGATGCAGGATTGCAGGTACCGGGTGTCATCTCCACCTGGCTTCACAGGTCTGAGCGATCCCTCAAAATCCTCGATCATTGTTGTTGTTACAGAGGTATCACCAGGTCCACAGGAAGAAACTTCATCTTTGATCCTTTTATCCTTAGGAGGGAAGTGTCGAGTCAGTCCCTTGTGTGAATGTCTTATGTGGTTTTGTAGTTGATGGAATTGTGGATCTTGTAGCTAATTCTTGCCTTCATGATATGTTCAATTCTGTTAGTAGATCATGGATGTAGATTATTGTTCATTTGAGGGTATGATTTAGTAGCATATCTCATTAGGAGCGATTTTGAGTGCAATTAAATCATGTGGTTTTAATACCCATGATAAGGATTAATTTTATGGTATTTTAATGTCTAAGGAAATATTAATAATAAAAGGTTTTAAATAATAATAGTGGTAAAATTCTAACCTATGTTAGTGGCTACTTAATATATGCATATATATTTTAGAATGGGGATTAAGGTATGAATAAACAATATAGTTTATAATAATGTTATTCTAATGTTTAACATTAATAATAATGTACCTTATTTATGGTATTATTTTATAATACTAATAACGACAGAGAGTCTATAGCAATAAAAATAATAATATGTTTTATAATAATAATATTGTGCTTGTAATAATATTTATAATAATAATAATATATGTACACATAGGCATATGGGTGCACACATATGCATATGCATACATATATTTATATATAATTATTACCATGTAATCATTTATTATATTAATAAATAATTAGATCAATTAGCAGTATGGTAAATAGGATTATCCTATTACCATAGTTAAATAATTTAATAAATTGTTTTAAGATTATAATATTTATTTTAATATCCTTAAATTTAAGGACTTAGATTATAGTTTATTTATTCCTTTACAGGAATGAGTTTTCAAAACCATCTCATTAACGGATGGATAGTTGAGATGGTTGCACCGGTTGGATTACCTGTGCAACCTCCTCCTCCATCCTATTTACAGGAAAGATTTCCTGTGTAAAAGGAGTTGGGAGAAGAGGATTAGTATTATTATTGTAGAAAATTTATCCTGTGAGTTTGGCATTTGGATTGTTACGGGTAGAGGCTGGAAGATTGCAAGCAAAGGGATTCAAAGGAGTGTTGGAAACATTGGAGAGGGTTTGATCTTCCTTCTCCAACTGGTCTTCGCAGGACTTCAGGTTGGAATCCATCCCGAGAAGTAGATTTGTTTTGTAGAATGAATGTAAAATCTAGATTTCTGGAAAAGT
Organism: Chamaecyparis obtusa; assembly: GCA_027943335.1. Classification (NCBI taxonomy): domain Eukaryota; kingdom Viridiplantae; phylum Streptophyta; class Pinopsida; order Cupressales; family Cupressaceae; genus Chamaecyparis; species Chamaecyparis obtusa. The sequence goes on from BSBK01001133.1 coordinate 1,269,277, forward strand.
TTCTGTATATTGTGCTATGGTTACAAAATATATATATATATATGCATTATTGTAGTATTATTATCTTGTGCATATGAATGATCTATTACTCGATGAGATTATGATTGTTTACCTTTTTGTTTAGAATCAAAAACTATATATATATGTTTTATTTTCTATGTATTTGAAATGTGTTTGTGGAAAGTTATTTTATGAATGTTTGTATGTTCACTGTGGTGAAACCTCCCTGGAAGGGTAGAAGTGGTTTTGATCTGGTAGGGTAGTGTATTTTACTGTCACTGGATGTATTATGAACGCTTCCAAATTTTAGAACTTTTGTTGCAACCTTACTGTTTCATGTCTATCTATGTGCCACCCTTTTTTTCCCAGATCTAGAATATATTTGTTAGATAGGTAGGGAGGATTGATGGGCCGTTTCTGAAGGGAAACTGGGATACCTCAAATGGGTCGTGCTCATATTAGGAAACCTTAGTCCCCATAACGCCCAATTTTACTCACAAGGCAAAGTTGACAGTCGTTCTCTGCAGTTCCAGTCGGCTCAGTGTGTTAACCGAGTTAGGTCGGTAATGTGTTAACCGAGTTAGGTCAGTAATGTGTTAACTGAGTTAGGTCGGTAATGTGTTAACCGAGTTAGGTCGGTAATGTGTTAACCGAGTTAGGTTGGTAATGTGTGAACCGAGTTAGGTCGATAATGTGTTAACCGAGTTAGGTCGGTAATGTGTTAACCGAGCTAGGTCGGTAGTGTGTTAACCGAGCTAGGTCGGTAGTGTGCTAACCGAGGAAAAAAAAGGATTCAGACTTTATACAATTATAACATTTAAGTATAAGTTTACCTTATACTTTAAGTTATACTTGTATAAAGGGATTAGGTACCCTTTGAATCCATTGGAATAGGTTTCAGGTTCCTAGGAGTTAAGTTGTAACTTTTAAATTTTAGATTTTTAATTAAATCAGACTTAGTCAATTTTCAAGATTAGCCAGGTTTTAGGTTTAGAAAGAAATTTTGTATAAACCTGAAGATTGTTCATTCCTTGTTTAGTGGAGATTATTTTCAGTACATTTAGATGCCTTTTTTGAGATAGAATGTTTGTAAGGAGCAGTTTAGGGTTTAGAGTCAAGACATTTTAAACATTCTTAAATGTACTTGATTTCTCTAAACATACATAACTATCCTATTATTTCCAATTCTTTGTAGCAGTTTTCAAATGTGTTTACAATGTGCTTCTACTATGTGTATGATGTAATTGTGATGTATGGGTTGAGGGTAGAAAACCTAATGACACCTAGTGAGTGGCTCTCAGTGTGGGGCCGGGGCCCTAAAGTGGCTAGAACCAGGATAACCGACTGAAGAGTTATTTAACAAGTGAAAATTTAATTAAACTGATGGGAATGGGTTAAAACATTAAAAAGATTAAATGTGCCTCACCCATGCCATTAGTGCTAGTAAAGGCTATGGATGGGAGTGGGAGAAGGTACCTATGCATAGGTACGATTGAATGGCACTTGTCTGTACGAAAGACATTCGATCCCGCATGTGCCTACTTGGGGGCCGGGGCCAGAGTGGCTAGTACCAGGACAACCCAAGGGGTGAGGGCTATGTGATGACACTCACTTAGGTTGTTGCTTAGAGTTTCTACCCAAGCCTTAGAACCTTTTGGGAAAGATCTATACTTTGACTCTCTTTTCATTTGCTAGTTTGGGAAAGATTACCCAACCCTAGGTTTGGCCTAGCTATTCCTTCTTTGTGGACCTTGGTGTTTATCTCCTAGCATGGGGGAGTGGGCCTTATAGGTATCCACGTGGTTGGGTGGTAAACATTTTTATCGAGGTATCTTTTGCAGATACATGCTTGCTTATGTACCAGACTTGAAGAATGAAGGCCTTGTGATTATATTTCATGATGCATAATCTTGTTACCTCTTATGAGGAGTTGAATGCAATGTAATCAATAATGTATTTCAAAATGATGTAATTGGAATGGGTAGACTTAGGAAGAAGGGAAAAGGGAAATGTGAACTTTATGTTTAAGATGTATGTTGGAAAAGAAAAGGATTTTTCTAACATTTCAAATTATGTAACATGCTTTCATTATTGTTGTTTAAGTGAAGCTATTGAAAAACCAAATGTAGTATATTTTTAATGTATCAAATGAGTTGGATAAATTTTATAAGTTACATTGTTCATAAAGGATATTTAGGAATATAGCTGATTTTTAAATGGAAAGTTGAAATGAAAATATTTTGTATTTCTTAAAGTTATGATGCAGTTTGCTTTGAGAAATAAATCTTGTTGTTAGTTTACTTAATGGATTTGAATGAATCATGCATTTAAATGAAAAAGGAACCTTGGAAGGAATCTAAGTTTAAGTTTTGATTACATAACTCTTTTCATAGTTCAAAATTTTTCATAAATTTTTACTTAGGTTTTCTTTTGTTAAGAGAATCTTTGTTCTCTTCCCTGGTTCCCTTGCGGGGCATGACACAGACTGTCTTTGAACCACTGTGCTTTGCACAACAATTCAAAGAGGGGCAAAATGTAATACCCAAAAAATGGGCTATAAGTTCATTAACCTCCTACATCGACATATCGAATGAAATCAACATCGAAGTCCTAACCTAAGGCACATCTAAACATTATCGAATCTTAATTGATTATCCTAAATTTTGCATTCAGGAATATTCATTATTCCTAAAATTATCCTAATTATCTTTGATTTAATAATTATTTGGTGATAAATCCTATTTATCCTAGAGTTTGATTAATTGAATATTTTGAATATTTAATTAATTAGATTTAATACTGCCACTTAATTATTTAATTGAATTTAATTATATTTATTCCTAATTATTATTATTTAAATTTGACAATAAATCAAAATTCCTATCATTAATTGATTAAATTCTTATTTAATTAATTAAAGCAAGTTTGTCATATTTAATGATATTATTTTGGAATAAAAGTTTGATTTAATAATTGATTAACCCATAAATCAATTATTTTATTTTCAAAATCAGTTAAGTTGAGGATAAATCACTTCATTTATTTATTTAATTCATAATTAATTATGCACATCCAAAAAAATAGTTAAACTATAAATCAGAAAATCAATTCAAGTTGTTTTAAAAATAAACTCAACTCTATTTTGAGTTGAAAGTTGATCTCAACTTCTGATTTAAATCAAAAAGCTATTTTTGCATGATTTATTGTGAGTTAACTATCTTTAATTCCTTGTTGACTCAAAAATCAACTAGAGTGATTTATGGATTTTTCCATGCATCCCCAAAGCCCTAGATTTCTATAAAATCAAAGCTCAGCTCTTCACAAATCATCTCATAATTGTGCAAACTTATGCTGGTGAATTGGTATCTAAAGAATTGAAGCTTCTTTGCGAATCAACAACTTTGTGAGATCATTCATATTTAGCATATCATTGTTAGATTAATTGTATTGCATATCAGTTTTTCATATAGATTAGATTTCATATCATTTTTCATATTATTGCATAGAAAAACCAAAAAAAAAGAAGATTAATTTGCATTCATCTCATATCTAGATTTTGCATTCAAATCCTTCATTTAGGTGTTGTGAAGGTCACTAATCTCGGTCCAATCTGAGAATACATACACCTACTAGAAGGCAGTAAATCGCTTGGTTAGTTTAGTTTTCATTTCATTGCACGATTTCAATTTTTGCTAACCTCTAATGTTTTACTAAAGTGTTGTGTCTACAGCTAGGTACAAAATTCACACACACACTTATCACCCAGAGATAGATGGTTAGACATAGATGGTTAATTAGGTGTTGGAGGATATGCTCTACATGGCTATGTATGTCATGGATCATCAGACTAGGTGGGAGGAGTACCTTCAATTGGTTGAGTTTGCCTATAATAATGGGAATCATACTTACCTAGGTATGCCTCCCTATCAGGCATTATATGGTAGACCATGCAGAACACCTTTGAGTTGGGACCGCATTGAGGATATAGTTTCTTTAGGTCCTGAGTTAGTGTGAAGGTTGGATCAGTAGGTGACTTTGATTAGACAATGTTTGAAGGAAGTGCAGGATAGATAGAAGAAGTATGCAGATACTAAGAGGGAAGATCATAGTTATCAGGTTTGGGATAGATTCTTTCTGAGAGTATGACCACATAAGAGTCCAATCCATTTTGGAAAGGGCTCTAAGCTTTCACCTAGATTTGTCAGTCCTTTTGAGATTCTTGAGCGGATAGGTCTTGTCGCCTATTGTCTAGCCTTTCCACCTAGGCTGTCACGCATCCATGATGTCTTTCATGTATCAATGTTGAGGAAGTATATTTTTGATGAGTCTCATATCATAGATTTGGATGCCTTGTAGGTGGAGTCAGATGGCCAGTTAGCTTTGGAGCCCATCTGCATTTTGGTGCACCGGACACTAGCTTTTCAAGGCCGAGAGCTGGACCAAGTTAGGGTCTAGTGGGATTGCTATGATGAGGTTACGACAACATGGGAGGATGCAATGTAGATGAGATCATAGTACCCCCATATTTTTGATGAACTCCAGGATGAAGTTCATGCCTAGGAGGGGAGGATGTGAGGCCTCACCTTGAGCCCATCATAGCCTTTCAATTTCTGCATTTGAGATAGACTTATTTGATACTACATTTTGATGCTTTATGGTTTTTAGACACTTTATATTATGGATTCTATCACCATAGAGGTTAGATGAGCATTATGTTACATTTATTTTGATGAATTACTGTGATATCAATATGGATTCTACTTGTGCGATTAATTCAATTTTATGAATTTTATGATGTCATGATGATATTTAATTTTGCAAATGAATTATTGATGCAATGATGATGTGATGAGATTTATTAAGTGATGACATTGTTTATTACAAGATGAGTTACATGTATGTCCTAGATGAATTATTATGCCATGTGAATTATGACTTATTTATGGATATTGTAGATGAATTATTTTGATCATGTATGTTATAAATTTTTATGTATATTTCCTTGGACTACTGATGTTGGACTTTAGTGTGCAGGGAATTAGACAATGGTTAAATTCGGGGAACCAAAGCATAGACTTATGTTAATTCAGTCAGCCAAGGTTGCGTCTAATAAGAGACAAAACCTCATTGTATTGTATTTTTATTCATAAACTTAATGATCATGTGTGTATTAATTAATATGTTTAAATTGTGAATGTTAATTATTTTGTGAATGTCCAAGTGGATATGCCACATGGCTTGTGATGTGTAATTCATGTTGTGTCATTTGACACTTGTAAGTGTACTTGTGGCCATGACATGTCCACTTGAGGATTGGATGCCTATCATCTTAGGATAGTACCCTTGAGGATCCCCATGTGAAATCCCTTGGTTAGGGAGCTTGAGGTACTGTCACTTCATGAATTTCGAATTTGAACTTATCATGAGCTTTTAGAGGGTTAAAAAGGTGCCTAGGGGTGTGTTTAGGCCATTTTTAGTTAGCCCACTTGGTATACCTATGGGTAAGGGTCATTTTTCACCATAGGACAACCCATAGTTGACCAAAAGACTCATCCAAAAGTTGGTTTTCTAAGATGGCCGAAAATCAACTTTTGGGACCAAGTTTTGGAAATAACACCATCCATTAGAAAGGTAGTCCTATTCCCACCTTTTTTGCCTACCTTTGTAAGAGGCCATTTTTAGTAAGCCTGTAAGGAGCTTAGGGAAGACCACACAATTGGAAGGAAACCTTATCCCTAGGAGTTTGTGGGAAGAAGTGTGGAGGCCTTTTTAGAGGGGACTCTTCTTTTGGAAGAGTTTGAACACCCACTCTCTAGCTTAGAGACTAGATAATTTTTGAGGAGCTTGGAGAGGAAAAGCTTAGACACAAGGGCTCTCAACTTCAATACTCACCATTATTGCTTGGAATTAGGTTGGTGGCTCCACTTGAAATCTCATGTATATTATTTTTATTGTATGTCAGAAATTTGGTATTGTGTTTCTTCATGTTTTCTTGATGTTGAGAATCTTGTTGCTTTGTATGTTAGTAGATGCATATATAAATCTTGTGCTTGTTTTTGTGTTAGTAATCTTGTGTTGTAAATGTGAAGTTTTGTGTTATAGATTCCTTGGTTTGTGATGTTTTTATGGGAGTCTCAAGGCCACACTTACCCATGGGGGGAAGAATAGCCTTGGGGGTGAAGGGATAATTTATTTGGGACAGCCATGGGTGTAGAGTCTCTCCTTGGGAAGGAGAGGGAAAAAGCATGGAAGTGTGGGCTCCATGTAGCCATTTATTTTCTTGTTGCATTGGGGGACATAAGGGATTTGTAAGGCTTGATTCCTTGGGGGTCATAAGGATTTTTTTGTTGGGCTTTTAAAAATGTGGTTGAGATGTGTATTTGGGAAAGCCATGTGTAGGCTTGTCTCAATTGTTTTGAAATGAGCTTTCTCCCCTTGGTATTTAGTCCACCTTCACCCCAAGAATAGGGTCATTGTGAGACCCTTTGTTCATATCCTTGGTTGGGAGTATTCTTTGTGGTTAGTATGTGTTTGTGATGTTGATTTTGGTTGTTTTTCATCTATGATTTGGTTCCCCTATATTGGGGGTGTCCTCTTAGAGGCCTTGGTTGGGAGGTGAGCATCCCATGGTCTATCCTATTTTTTTTATTTGCATGTATTGAAGAAGTTGTAGTTGAAGGGAAGCTTGGAATGACTTTATATTATGTCTACCATGTTTATCTATGTTATAAGGGTAATAGTACCCCTATGTAGAAGGAAGCCCAAATGAAAGCCTCTTGTCTATTATCCTTATCATTGTAGAATCCATTTGTAAAATGGAGAATTTTGTAGTTAGAAATTTATTCTATGGTTTATTCAAAAAAGGTATTTTTAGTACTTAAAAGATCACTGTCATAGTTTCTTGTAATCTGAGAACTAAATGCAAAAAAAAAGACGTTTTTGATTTTATCTTTACGCCTCTAATGTATGGCATATTTCTTTCTTTTAAAAAAATTACATCTCCATTTGATGTTTGAAGTTTAGCTTTTGAAAGAGATTTTAGTAAGCTTACCTACATATGAATCCTTAAAAATTTAGGGTCAAATTTTAGAGGATTTCATTTTGCTAGCATTAAAAAAAAATCTCTTTCTCCCCTTTAATGCATTAGGCTGTTATGTGAAGTAATATTCTGTATCTTGTTTTACATTTTCAAAATTATATGTTTGGTTGTAAAATTTTGGCCTATTACTCTAAAGTGTTATTACATAAAAATGCATTTTTCTTTTTGGGTATATTTGTATAGGTGAGTGTAAGATGGGGTTTATGACATTACTTTATGCTTCGCAAATTTACATACAAAAAAAATGTACAAAATCATTCCTTTTCATCTATTCAGTTTTCAAAATGTGATTGTCTACTATTATGTACAAAAGAAAAATAGAGAAAATATTCTGTTGATAAAATAAAATTCTTCTATTTTCTTTTCAAAAAAAAATATATCAATTTGTTTAGATAATATTATCACTCTGTAAAAAAGAGAGAGCATGAGAATATATATATATATATATATATATATATATATATATATATATATATATATATATATATATAACAATCTGATTTCTTTCTTTAAAAAAAAAAGATAACATTTATAAATCTCATTATGTCTATTTTATATTATTATAAAATAAATGAGTATTTGCATTTGTGTTTAAATAAACAAAAAATCATAATAATAATAATAATTAAAAAAAAGAAGTAATGTGGGCCGGCCATAGACACACCCACCCCTCAGTTCCTATTCACACGGGTCGTGTGGGCCATAACCCATGGCCCTGTGACATCATAGCCACGACTGTGATGTTGCAGGTCCCGTGGGCCTATGACTCATGACCTATGACATCACAATCACAGTTGTGGTACTGCAACCGTGTGGGGACCATGACCCACGGATGTGGGGACATGGTAGGGGGTTGGGTAGAGCCCTCGGCTCCCTTGTATTTCTTATTATTATTATTATTTTAAATAAAACCTTTAAAGAAAATAAAATATACAACGCTGCGAAAAAAAACAAGGGTATCAATAAGTTAAAAAAATATAAAACTTTGAAAATAAAGGAGAAAGAAATTTATACCCATTTCTTGTTGCATGCACACTTTGTAGACCCGAATCTGATCACTCCATTTGCTGATTTGGGCTATGAGAAACCTCTTATGAGAGAAATATATTTGTAGGCATATATACAATGCGTATATAAGCGTACACATATATATCTCATATGTGTTCTTCCCTCCATTGTTGACATCTCCATAAACCTACAAGTAGCAACCAAGAAAGAGAAGAAAAATAGACCATAACCTTTAGGGTTTGGGTGGGAGAGTTTTTGAGGGAAAAATAAAAAAATTGAGGAATTTTTTAGAACTTTTATTTTTCCCTCCATCCCTAATGTTGGGATTAGGGTTAGGGCTTGGAAGAAAAAGTCATACCCCATTTAAAATATTTCCTCATCTCTTTTCCCCCCAAATCCCTTTTTAATATATATATATATATATATATATATATATATATATATATATATATATATATATATATATATATATATATATATATATATATATATATATATATATATATATATATATTATTACCTTATGATGTGTCTTTAAATTTTTTTAAGTGAATAAGATTTTTTTTTAAAATAAGAGTTGTTATTTTGTTAAGGAAGTGTATTTTTTTTGACAAGACATTATGAAGATCATAATGTTATAAAATTTATTTAGCAGCTCAAGGTTTAGTTTTAATTTGAACCACTAAGTTATTATTAAATAGTTCTTTAATATTTGGAGAGAGAGATAATTTTATCTAACTATTCCCAACAAAATTTCTAGGATGTGACTTTATATTAAGAAGAATAAATTCTAAAATTAACAGAATTAATACTAAGACACTAATATGATATTGTTTATCGATGCCCATTTAGTAAGGATAATAATTTAATAAAAAACTTGGGTAGGAAGTTTAATTTATCAAATAATTTTATTTATTACTTATTAGTCAGATCATTAACATAGTTTTACCTTATAACTTAAGTGGAAACCTTGGGCGGGATTATTAATTACTTTATAATGTAATTTATTTCAAGAATTTAGCCTTGTGTATTATTGAAATTCATAGGCCTCTTTACAACATTATATTGCAAAAATTTATTATTGGAGGATTTAAATTATTTCGATAAATAAGATTATTTGGAATAATGCTATCTCTAAGAAGACAACTACGATAAATTAATAATTGCATTATAGTAAGTTTATCAGACCCATAATTATTTGATCATTTAAATAATTATATTCATTGTGGACGTTTGAGAACTATTAACCTTTAATCAACCATTAATTTAACCCTTTAAAAAAAAAGTTGGTGTGTTTTTGCTTGTAGAAATATGGGCATGACATTTGTCAAATGTATCTCATTATGACAAGAGTCACAATGGGAGAGGTTAGAAGAAATGAGGGAATGTGACCATTTCGAGAGATGTGAGAGGGGAAAAAAGTTTAAGAGAAGGATGGAGTGTGTAAGGGATGTGTAAGAGCATTTAAGGTTGACATGAGGTGAGGGAGTTGGGGGATGTGAGGATGTTACATGAGAGTTGACTTGGGTTGGCTTAGGATTTCTTAATCCATGGATTATGATTGTGCAAATGTTTAGGAGGTGATTAGGATTGAATTAGAAGGCAAGTGGGAAGTTTAGGAGGATGTGATGGGAGGAGAGAGAATGAGTGGAGGGTTGGATTAGCTAATCATGGGTCATTAGCTAATTAAGGCTGATTAGCATGTGTGAATGGGTTGGGTTGAGTATGAACTCTATGTTAATTAATTTAAATAGGTAAGTGTATCCATTTAAATTAATAGAGGAATAGGGATTAATTAATTATATGACTATAGGTTTATCATTTAGATAATTAATTAGACTATAGTTAATTAATTAAATTAATTAACTAGGGGATGACATAAATTAACCAAATAATAATATTCAATTAATAGGATGTCTTAGGAGAAAACTAAATAAGATTACTTAATTGTGTAATCAGATTTAGGTTTCTACAATGTCATACCTTTCTATTATTCTCATTGTATTTTATCTATATGTGACATTTCATTTCATGTCCTTTCCTCATGTTATTTCCCCTGTTTCTGCTATTCCTATCATGGGATGTCATTTACCCCTTGTTTTAGTCACTTGAAGTTGCTGGGGTGTAGGGGTATTGAAATATTTATCAAAGAATGGTTTATGGAGTTGCATTATGATACCTAATGCATTGTCCCATCCTGACCCGACATACTCCAAAACCTATACCTTTATTTCTAGCTCAGCAGCTAGATCAACTAAGCTCTCGACAATAGAGAGATGAGGGTCTTTTTGTACTAACTCCTTTGTGGTTGCTAATTCCTTCTACATAACCTCCAAATGAGGTGTTAACATCATTTGTATGGAAATTATCCTTTCTATTATTCATCCATCATTAGCTATCAACTCAGCTAATCTTCCTTGTGCATCTAGCAATCTAGTGAAGTGAATGGAGCTGGATCTTGCATCCATGCTCAGTGAATGACCAGTAGAATTTAAGTCCAAATGCAGTTTATCAATCAAATCCTGATTATCCTTAGTGAACTCTTATACATTACATAACTTTAGTAAAGAGAATGAAGATTCCACACAACTTCCTCTAAGTTAGTTAGTAAGGCAGAAAGTTCTACCTATTTTACTGCTATTTCAGTGGAAACCTTTTCTGGTACTTTGGTCTCAAACTTTCTCTCAGACCACTGCATACATTTTTCATTTGCCTCGCTATCATCACTATTCACCTTCTTAACAATTTTAACTAGTTGATCCAAGATAGGTGTTGAATCATTCACATCATCCATTTCAAAAGCTTCTATAAATATACCTTTAATCTCATGAAAAACTTGGTTTTGTTGATGCTCTGTTCTTAACTCTTCTTTCTTGTTTTTCTTCTTCAAGAGATATTTTAATATCTGCATTTTCTCATAAGTTAAGTTATCATTTTTCAATTTAGGAATCACTATAACTTCATCGAGTGCAACCTGTGTTCTTGGAGATTTCTCCTTTTTCTTCTGTGATTTCTTCTTTGGTGTATTTCCACTTGGAAACTCTATTAGAGATTTTATGGCCTCTTGTTCCTTAGGCTCTAGTTTTTCCTTTGATATCTCTTCTTTAGTCTTCTTCTTTTCCTCCACATGAGAACTTGTTATTACTATTGCAAAATTATTTGCTTAATCTATGAGAGTCTCCTCTTCTTGTTCTTTCTTTTCCTCCTTGGTAGGTGCATTCTAAGTTGTGATTTCCAACTTGTCATGTTTCTCAACACTGGTACTCTGTGAGGCTTGTAATTCAACTATAACTGTATGAGGGCTTGGAGGTGTAGTGTCCATAGTTGAGGTAATCTCAATCCTTGGGTATTCATGTACCTAAATTAATATGGGATTGGTGCTTGATATAAACTTATCTGAGGCTTCCTCGACAAGTATTTGACTCTTAATTTCTTCCTCAGTTAATATATTTGTTTTGATTGGGGTATCCTCTATGATATCCACAATTTTGATTACATCCTATGATCCACTCACTTCTACCTTCTATCCTGCTTCTTCCTCTATAGTATGAGGCTCATTAATGTCTTCCTTATTGTCTAGCTCCACTTTAATAGATGTACCTTCACTCAGTTGTGAACTCTTTTCAATTATTAGTCCAAAAATGATTTTCCACAACCTAGTACTTTGTTGAACAATATCCTTAACCTTATGCTATAAAATACAATAGGTCTGGAGCTTGGGTACAAACCTATTCCTATACTACTCCATATATTGTTTTATGTACTCAGGGGGTAGATCTGGCATGACATGAGCTAGAGTACTCTCCCTTATTTATTTTTCTATCATCATGGCATATTGCCATTTCTGATCAATTATTTTTTATAGCTCTTCAGGGATAAGATTCCCCATCTTTAAAGGTGTCATCTTGAATGTACACAACATCTCAAGCATTGCCTCTTCCACTTTATCTTTATCCTCATTGTTTAGTTTTTCAAATTTGATTTGCTTAAAGCCTGCTAATCCAGTAGTGCTTTTGATATTGTATAATATTTCATCCACAGTAAATTGATGTCTTTGTGATGATGCTTTCACCTTTGTATTTTCACCAGTATTTGTCTCTTCATCATCATCATGTTTCTCAATGATTAACTTCCTTCTTGGTTTCTTCCTGAGATTACTCGACACAACCTTAGTTTGTACTAGTTTCCTTTTTCCTGATGCTAGTGTCTTTTTCTATGGCTCGACAGTTGTGACAGTAGAAGCTACCCTAGTTCTTGGTCTAAGTATTGTAGGAGGAGTGGGATTTTGTTTTTGAAATTTTTTCTTGCTAGGCTCGGCAACTGATGCCTTCTTTCCTTTCTTTGTGATTTCAGTCTCCTCATCACTTTCCTTAGACTCAATAGTCTTATCTTCTCCTAGCCCCCGTGTTAGTTCAAAAGGTGCATTTTCCTCTTCTCCTTCTCCTAGAATATTTTCTAGTTTCTTTCTCTTTCTCTCCATGGTTTCTAACTTCAACCTCATAGTTATCTTATACGTAGCTTCCTCATAAGTTCCAAAAGGTTTAGCTTTTTGATCAATTTCCTTAGCTAATAAGATAGTTATGTCTACTACTGTCTCATCTACATTGACCTCATAAGGTAGTGGCCTTATCCATTATACTCTTGGTATAACATCCTAAGCATATGTATAGTTAGTGTCTACTAGGAAACATATGTCATTTTAGTGCTTCTCTACTAGTGATACATGGATCCTACTCTTTCTCATTTTCTTTTTGAATTCTACAAAATAACTATCCATCACACTTTCAAAATTCTCTCCTAACTAATCAAAAAATTCATTTATCTGCTGGGTGACTAGTTGGTCCTTATTCCATACAACATCTCCAATGGTGGGGAAACTATTAGGAACATAGAAGAATAAACAAGTTTAAGTAGAGAACCAAACTTACACATTGAATTCTTGGATTTCTTGATTGCAGTAAGGTTCTCGACAAGATGGGGCAATTGCAGTTCGACAAGATCATAAGTGTGATCTTTCTTCATCATCTTCCATGCTTGGTCAACCGCAATACATGAACACTGTCTATCCTACTAGACTGATAGGATTTGTGAGCAATCACTCTCATTGCAAAATCTATTTATGGATCAGTGATTGTGGATATAGTTATCCCTCTTTTATTCCACACTGCCTGAGTGTTTGTTTGTATAATTTATTTACTCTGGTATCTCATTTTCTTCTTCCCTATTAGACTAGGGTAATCGGTGAATTGGTGTATCGTATCCTTAGTAATCTTCACCAGTCCACCCTCCATCCATATCTTGATATCATGAATTCTAGTTAACACAATTTTGATCCATTCAACCTTAAAGTTTCATAGTAAATCAAGGGCACACACTAACCCTCTCTCAAAAACTTTTTGATGTTCATCCTTCAACACTCCATTGTTGCATAACTTGTCATATGCTTCCCTTATCTCATAATCTGCTATTTCTCCAATCTTACATATGTATCATGAGCGTACATCATTGATCATTAATACCTTTGATAGAATCAATGACATGGCACCCGTAAGATCTCCCTTCACCGCACTTTCTAGAATGACTTGAAATTTTTGTGGTTTGCACACATTGTTCCTTATAAGTTGAACATTTAACACTTCCTTTCCTTGCTTCTTGGCTAGAATAGATGAAGTAGATGCCATATATTTGAAATATAGGGGTCAAATTATGAATATGAGTTACTCGATAATACCATGTTTAAATAGTCCTTTTGATGTTTTCCAATGACACACTGTAAAGATCTTCACAAATTTCACTTAGCACAAATAGCTCTAGTTAATCACCTTGAAATCTCTCTACAAGTTCTCAAATTGCTGGTGAAATGAAAATAAAAGATAACTTTGTGCTTTGTAGACACTAAACGGTCAGATGAGGGCTTCATTAAATGATCCATACATTGAGTAGGTGTATACAGTTGTCTCGACCTTCTTATGTCAACTCAATTATCATGTAGTCAGTCAATACTACCATTCAAGTTTTTCTCGGTACATATCACATCTCGGCTATCAGAGGATCTCGGCATACACTGAGTGACTCGGTTGGACTTAAATATTGATTCTCGACATCAAATGTGCAATATGACATCTTTCTTAGATCTATCCTAATGCATCTTAATTTATGCAAACATGGACTTTAACATATCAAATGTCAGGAACTGATGTAAAATAAATCATTATGAGATTGAGTTCCTCACATACCTTCTTTTCTTAGTTTGAAGTAGTGTGATCACCTTATCCATTGGATTGGGTGACCTTAGGTTCACTGGCTCCACTGCTGCTTGCTTCTTTCTTTTTCCATGTCTTATTTATCTGGTTCCTCATTTGTTCAATAATCTCTTCATTTTTTACTTGTTCATTGCTCGGTGCATGTGCTCTCCAGTCTCTTTTTATGTGACCAATCTTATTGCATTTGTAATAGACTAGACTTCCACTCATCCAACTCTTGGATTTAGCTCTAAAATGTGTCTTAAAATACTTTACTCTAATATGACCATAATCTCCATAATAATGACAACCATACAATGTATTGTAGTCCCAATTTTATGTGTTACCTTTCCTAGGTGCTTTATTTTGATTATTGGATGTCTACTTAGCTTTGGATCTACACTCTTATGCTCTATGACCATATTTATGATAGTTAAAACAATGTCCTTGAAATCTAGGTGAGGTAGGTGGATTAATGACCTTCGACCTACATTCATGTGTCTGATGTCCATGTTTCTTACAATTAAAACAATTTCCATTTAACTTTTGTTTAGGATTGGACTTACCATTCTTTCTTGTCCAGATGTTCACTGTGTGTCCTAGCTTTCCACAATGATGGCATGTGGGTTTCTTGTTCTTTAACTTTGCATTCCTTTGTTGTCCACTCTTTGATGATTCTCCTTCTTCAATGGATGAAAAGTGCTCATCATGTCCAAGTCCAGAAGTATCACTGGATCTTCTTGGTGACCTTAACAATTCTTTAAAATATTTAAAACTTCATTTGGCTTGTTCATCCTTTCATTGAGTTCCTTTTCAGATCTTAGTTCATTCTTCAGTTGACTATTCTCTGATCTTAGATTTGTGATTTCCACATCTTTCTTGCTTAACTCTTGATTAGCAAGTAGTAGTTGATTCACCATCTCCAATTCATTGTTTGTCAACCTTTTTCATGTCACATGTCCTTTCATCAAGTCTTATAGAAATTTTCCTTTTGTCTTCTTCAACCATTATCTTGTCTTCTTCATCTTTCTTTTTCTATTCAATTACTTCACATAATCTTATTGATTGACTTTCCTTTTCTCTCTTCAGATTTCTAATATCTTCATTCACTATGTTTTTTTTCTCTAGCAGATCTGTTATAGATTTGTCACTTTCAGTGGGATTTCCATTTTCAAATAGACCTTTAGTATCCTCTTCTTGATATAGTGTATCATTCTATTGAATTTCCAATTCTTTCCTTCTACGTAAGGATTTCTTCAATTCACCTCTAGCTTCCTCAAGCTGGTATAATGCAAGCTAAATATCAATCTTTTGATTCTCTATGATCTTTCCCAAATTATAGACCTCCATCTCCAAGATCTTAACCCATAAGTGA